>PCDN01000002.1:900901-933084 GCA_002778105.1 Ceratocystiopsis brevicomis
CCAATCCCCGTCTCCCCGCAACCTACCGCCACGCCGAAGAGCCCCCACTTGAGCGTCTCGGGACTGAGGCTCCGCCGCTTGATGTGCCAGCGCAGGGGCACGACGCGCTCAGTGGCAATGTAGATGTACGACTCCGTCTCGACCGTGTCGAGCACCTTGATGACGCCGGGATGCCGCAGGGTGCGCAGTTTCTTGAGCGCATTGCGCGCCAGCGGCAGGCGGGCCTTGTTCGCGGTCACGTCAAAGGAGAAGATGCTGCAGTTGGACCCGTCTTCCTGCGAGGCAGAAATCAGCAAATGTTGGAGCTCGTACTGTGTCAAAAGCAAGTGAGCGAGCGACCTACCCGGCGCGTGCCGTTGTACAGTGTCCAGATGGACGGGTCGAGGTCGACGCGGTCGCCAAACGAGTAGGGAAACGGCGGGCCCTTGGCAATGGCCGACGCGACGGCCGACTTGAGAAACTCCATGGGCGTGCGGCCGTCAGCACGGCGTCGTGGCGAGGGGCGTGCAGTGGAAAAGAACGGGCCGTCGTCGACGAGGGGCGGAGGTCGGATGCCGATGGCGGGCGATGCGGGCGATGCGGGCGATGCGCTCCGTTCGGCTGCGGTGCTACGCGTATCTTACAATACAGGGGACCCCCCCTCCTAGAGCGCGACGAGTTGGTGTGCCGGCGCATTATTGTTCCGGCCGCCGTTTGCTGGAGAGTTGGAGATGGGCTCTAGTTCATTTGAGCCGCACCACACGTTGGGAACACCTTTTTCCAACAGTTGGACGTTTCCTTGCGATTGCGGCTGTCGTATTTTTGTACGGCAGGTTTTTTTTTTCTTTTTTCGCGTTGCTGCGCCTGCTTCTTTCTGCACGTCGCGCAGGTTGTTGGCAGACGCACCCTGAGCGCGAGCTTGAGAGCGCAAGCTTGAGAGCGCGAGGCAGCTCTGGCCAGCCTCGTCGCTGGGGCCTCCTGATCGCGGTATGTCGTCGATTTCCTGTCTATTCCCTGACGTTTCGTTATTGCTCTTGGCTCTCCTTTAGCTTGCCTGCGCACCGCTCTCTCAATGATGATCATTGGTAAAAGGTCAGACGGCATCAAATGGCTCCTCTGGTTCTGCATGGACGGGCCTCTTTACTTTCTCGCAAAGTGGCGACACGAGCCGCATGCGGCGCAAGGGAGTTTCTCAGTGAGCAAGCTCCTATTCCGTTTGCGGTTCCCGCCGTTGCAAACCTTCTCTTGTCGTGACACCTGTCACACCTGTCCGGCTGGGCGTTATCTCATAGCCGAATACCGAGAAACAGGAAGGTTTCCATCAATCCCAACTGGATGCTGGTCTAGCCCATAGGGCAAAGGCCGCTCCAGCTGCCGTCTCTCGGAGCTCCGGCCTTCTTCGCCTGTGATGCACACTGCATAGCAGAGCCAATTTGGTGCTGGGGCCAAAGGCTGTGGCAGACATACTGGGAGGACCGTTTTGTGAAGCCGCCGAGCCAGCCCGTATGATGACCACGACAAAAAACTGAAAAGACCTGAGACAGAGCGCACTTTTTCCCTTTTTTTTTGTTCTGTTCTTTTGAGAAGGAGATGCAGTGTGCTTCGTTCTAACTTTGCAAAGACTAGAACCACCTGCCGCAGCACAATTGATTGACACTGCGTTGCGCAGCCACGTGGTTCTTCAATGTTTCTTTTCTTCATGCCACCATCAGGCGACCGACCACAAGCACAATGTCCTCCAGTGCTGGCGGCGCCGACATCTGTCATGGCAATGTCAGCATGGCGGGCGGATTCTGCAGACTATCTGCATGCAAGTCCGCTGCGCTTCCTGGCACGCCGCTCTGCAGTGAGCACTTGAAACAAGTTCGGTCAGCGCCAACACCGCCTGGCCCGGCGCCCCAGGGGTGTGGAGGGCTTGCCGCAGCCGAAGGAAGCAAAGAACGATCCCCTGTGCCATCACGACCCCGAAATAGCGTCTTGGGGCCGTCCTTTGTTATGAGGAAAAGCATTTCAAACGGCAACATGCGGGGACCATCCAATGCAGCAATCACGGTTGCGCCAACCGTACCCAAGAACGGACTTCAACCACTGTTATCGAACGGAGCCAATGGCGAACAAAGTAGATGGACGGCCCCGGCTTGGGGCCCCTCAATCCCATCGGGTCGTTCATCCGACGTACAGGATGCCGCTCCACGGAAACGGAGCATTTGGGATTTCGATGATGGCGACACGGCACCGAGCATCAACGTGGCGACAGCGACCATGCGCCCCAAACCGCCCAAGAATGTGCTAAGTACAGGCAGCAGGCCAGAACATCTAAACGCGCCAATAGAAAGGCCCGAGGATCCCAGACGGGCCGAAGAGGCGCGGAACAGTCTCTCCGAGGAGGAAAAACTGCGGCGGAAACAGGACCTGCAACGCAGGAGAAAACAAAGAGACGATGCTTTGCAACGAGAGAGCGGCAGCAAAGGGACCTCGACATGGTCTCTCGACGCTTATATCTACGCCCAGAATCGGCAAGGGACGGAACCTCTCCCGCTACCGCCAGGTGTTGTGGCGCGACCTTCTAAGTGGCCTGTTCCTGCGGCAACATCCATTGCCTTTCCCTTGTCTGCACCACGGTCGACGGTGGTGCATGCGCCGATGGACCCGCGCGTGCACTGGACGCGAGTGCGGACAGCAGCGTGGCACGAGGCTAAACAGGAGGAGATCAAGGCGCGCATGGGACGCAAAGCCAACGTTCGCAAGGCAGCCGAGCGCATGGCCAAGCAGCGGCGGCACGCAAACGATACGAGGAGGCAGGTCAGCGCCGACAACATCGACGACACCCCCAATACAGGCGATGCGGCCAGCGAAGGACGAGCAGGGCTTGTTCCACGGCAGCCGTCAGTGTGGGCAGGCGACTTGCCACCCGAGGTGCAGAGCAACCAGGCGTGGCTGCGGTTGCTACGGGCATTTGCGCAGGACGAGTTACGTCGGTGAATACGATGGCGAGAAGAGGCAGGCAGGGGCAGGGGTGCAGGGATTCAGGACGGCATGACATAGCGCGGAGTTTGGCGGAAACCGGACCTTGCGAGGACGTTGGGGGGTTTTTTTTTCGGCTTCATTGGGTTTCTTTTCGTTTTTTTTTTTTTTTCCTCCTTTTCTTTTTCACTTCTTGGGTTGGAGATTCAAACGGAGCCATGGTACTGTATACCGTGATGTGTGCATTTTATTTATAGGCGGGTTGCAGTCGAGACAGAACTAGTGCGGGCTCTGCAACAGCTGTTAAAGCTGCCACTAGCGCGCGCCAGACAGGTTGCCGTGACAACGCGGTATCTTACAGCCAAACAATGCAGGAGAGCTCCGACCAGGTCTTTCCTTACCAGCGGCAAGTCTGCATTCCATGGGAAAACGAAGACGAGAAAAAGAACGACCTAAAAGGAACAAAGCTTTCAACGCCGTGCTTACGACCGCATCGACGATAGCTTGCGGCAACGGCATCGCCCTCGTCCCGTTCAGCATTCCTCCGTCCTCTTCTCGCTCGTCGTTCCCTCCTCGTTGTCCATCAGCCCCTCGTCCTTGACGACCACCGCAGTCGCTGCTGCCTCCGTCCACCATGGGTGGCGCCAACCAGCCTTTCATCTACGAGGGCGACTGGAGCAGTGCCCGGTTCCCCGAGAAGCCGTTTGATCCAAAATCCGTCACGCGCCAGAGCTGGGAGCCCAAGCCGGCGAAGCCCAAGCCGGAGGGGCCTCTGCTGGGCTACAACCGCCATCCGGAGTACGTCGTCTTGCTCTCTCTCTCTGGTTTTATTTTATGTCCTCTTCTCTAATCAGCAGTGCCCATGAGGTGCTTGCCTCCCGCCCGCCCTTCCAGACCATGAGCAGCTTCACCAAGTCCTGGATCAAGGCCATGCGCGTCGTCCAGCTGCTCATGCGTCTGCTGCAGTGCATTGGCGCCGCAGGTCTGCTCGTCCTCGCCATCCTGCTCACGCACGTGGCCGACGAGACGGCCTGGGTCATGCGCATTACGGTCCGTCTTCTGTCTCCATCCCCCCTTCTCGTCTTTCATATACATATGCTGACCCCCCAGGGTGGCGTTGTCATCGCTCACACCGTCTACGGCGTCTACCATTTGGCCCAGCCAGCGGGTTATCGCTCGCCGGCGTCGTCGGCCGCCTACCAGATGTTTGCCGCCTTTATCGATTTCATCATCATCGTCATCTATGTCTATGGAATCCTGGCCTTCACGAAACACAGCGCCGACTGGCAGACGCGCCTCAGCAACACAGCCACGCTGCCCTACCTCAAGTCCGCCTTCCGCTACGACCTGATTGGTGCAGGCGGGCTGCACATTGCGACACTGCTTGTGGGCATGTGGCTGGGTGCCAGGTTCCGCCAGATCACGATGATGCCGCCGGACATGAACCCGCTCGAGCCGCGCTTCACGTCGCGCACGCACACGCGCCGTCAGACAAAGCAGCACCAGCACAACAAGTCGTCGCTGGCGTCCACCGCGACCTTTGCCTCGCTCGCCAGTGACGACAGCGGCAAGACGCTGGTGGGCCGCCCGCAGTCCGTGCCGTTCATGCACACGCGTGCCAAGTCGAGCATCACCAGCCTGTCGTCGCCGCGCGACTCGCGCCTTGACCTGCCCAGCCACCAGAGCCGGATGAGCCAGATGGGCTACAACGCCAGCCAGAACAGCCCGGTTGCCAACCTCAAGCGCTCGTCCGTCGTGATGACGCCCCCGGACAGCGCTCACGGTCGCGGAGCGTACGCGGAGATTGCCCTGTCGGACGGCTATGCGAACGCGCCGAGCCCCCACCGCTATTCTCAGGGGCGTGCGGCCGGTCCATCGACCCCCTCGGACGACGCCGCCGGCGCTGGTTCGCCCGCCCATGCCGGCAGCCGGTTCACCGAGAACTGGTCCATGTCGGACGTGGCCCGCAGCAACCAGACACAGCAGGCCGTCAACAACTTGGTTTTGAACGCGACAGGCAAGCGCCGCAACTACGCGCCGGTGCGCCAGGCCTACGACTTTCCCGAGTCCGACGGCGAGGCATCCGACACGGAGACGGTGCGCCGGCATCGCAGCATGATGGATGGCCACATGGACAGCGAGAACGCCCGCTACGACAACGACTACAGCGCCGAGAACGACGATGAGCCCAACTACAGCCAACACCACCCGGACCCACTGCGCTCGCACCCGCCACCGCCGCAGGCCAAGACACCCGTGGGCCGCGGGCCGACTGTGTCGTCCGTGTCGTCCATGTCCTCGTCTGTGCATACCAGTACAACGCATGAAGGTGGCAGCGTGCTGGGCGAGCTGAACCTCAACAACCGGCGGGTCAGCGGGGGTGCCACGCACGATATTGCCGATGCACGGGGCGGGCTTGACAAGCCGGCCGGTGGCCGGGGCCTGACGGCAGCCACACTCTCGCCGCCGCCGCCGCCGGCGCGCGCGCAGAAGCCCGGGGTGGTGCGGCAGGCGACGAAGCGTTGGACGTGGGCGCCGCGCGGGCGCGACAGCAGCATCCAGCCGGAGGAGACGTTTTACAGCAAGCCGTACGGCGAGCTGCCAGCGGCGACGGCGCCTGTTGTCGTGGGCCGGGATTTGTCGGCGGCGGGCGACGGCGGCAGGACCACGCGCCAGGTGTCGAGCGGCAACGACTACGACCTTGCCAACGACCGGTACCTGTACCACGGCGAGAACAGCACGTTTGCGCGGCGCAACGTGAGCGGCAAGGTGGCCGAGGAGGGACGGGCGTACACGCGGTACACGCTGCACGAGTAGGTGGGTGTCGGCGATCAGGGAACGAACGGCGTTTTTGTGAGACATGTTTTGAATCTTGTTTGAGCTGGTTTGATTTTGGCTTTTGGTTTTGATTGGCTGTTGTGCCAAAGAAGCCTGTTCTATGTTTTGGTAGAGAAATGACGGCTGTACCCAACTGTACGGAGTATGATTTGTTCAAGCAGCGGCTTTCCTTCTCTTGGCGAGGAAGCGACGCCAGTCCGGGTCGTCGCGAAGATGCCGTCGTCGCTTACGGGGGGTGGCAACGTCGTCGTCGGCGTCGGCGCCGTCGTTGTCGTCGTCGTCGTCGGCCCACGTCCGCTTGGCGGCGTCCCACACACGCCCGAGACTGCACAGGTGGCGCATCGTCGGCCGTCCGTGCGGGCAGTTCCACGGCTTGTCCATCTCGCCCATGTGGCGCAGCACGCCGGCCATCTGCCGCCGCGACAGCGCCCGGCCGATCATGATGCTGCTGCGGCAGGCCCGCATGGCAAACATCTTGCGCACCTTGGCGGGGCGCGGGATGGCCGAGAGGGCGAGGCCGTGCGACAACGCCTGGCTGCTGCCATGGTGGTGGTGGTGACCGCCGCCGGTGCCGGTGCCGTCGCCGCCGCCGGTGGCGCCGCCCAGCAGAGCGATGAGCTCCTCGAGGTCCGACAGGTCAAACGTGGTCTCGCGGCTGAGCGGCAGCGTGAGCAGCCGGCAGCGGCGGCCGACGACAACGGGCGACGCGTCCGGGTTGTCCTGGTCCCCGTTGCCGTCGTTGTCGTTACTGTCGTTATTGCCGTCGTCGCCGTCGTCGCCGTCGTTGCCATCATCGTCTTGTCCTTTCCGCCACCGCCCCCCGCCCAGGTCGACCTCGACGGTGAATCCGTTGGCCGCCAGGGCGGCCTGGTGCTCCAGCACAATCTCCTCCTCGACCGCGGTCAGGTCCAGCCGCTTAG
The DNA here is from genome assembly GCA_002778105.1 of Ceratocystiopsis brevicomis. Lineage (NCBI taxonomy): Eukaryota > Fungi > Ascomycota > Sordariomycetes > Ophiostomatales > Ophiostomataceae > Ceratocystiopsis > Ceratocystiopsis brevicomis. The sequence goes on from PCDN01000002.1 coordinate 907,603, forward strand.
GCTGCACCAGACGCTGCGACTGGACGACCGTGCTGGTCTGCAGGCGCTCAAAGTTGTACTTTTCGTCCGACGCGTGCTGGTCGACAATGAAGAGCTCGTCGTCGGCGGCAGCAGCAGCAGCAGCAGCAGCAGCATGGCCACCGCCATCGCCGGTACTGCCACCCCGCTCGCGCACGGCCAGGATAAAGCCTAGGTTGAACTGGCCGACGACCCGCATGGCCGCAAAGTCGCTCTTGGTGATGGTCAGCGACAGCTTTTCCTCCGCCGCCGAGGCGTCCACCGCGTCCACCGCGTCCACCGCGTCCACCGCGTCCACCGCATCCACCGCGTCGGCTGTTGCGGCGAGAGGACGGATGCTTTTGTTGCTGCCGCTGCCCAGATCGCGCAACCGCCGCCGCCGGCACGCCGTAGCCTGCTGGTGAATCTGCGTCTCGTCCGTCCGGAGCACCTGCACGAGCCGCAGCGTCTCGTGGCGCTTCTTCGCTCCACTGGGCTTCAAAAACAAGCGCGTGCGCCGGTCTTCTTCGGTCTCGATCCCCTCGCCAGCGTGCGGCTGGGTATCACCCGCCTGGTCAGTGTCGTCGCCTTCTTCTTCAACATCGTCTGCTGCGCCTTCGTCTGCGCCTCCAGCATCAGCAGCTTCCACGTCTCCGGGCGGCGGGGCGGGAACATCGTCGGGGCGCACGTCTTCCATTGGTGCCGCTTCGGAAGACACGGACCCATCATCGTCTGCCATTGCAACGTCTGCCCCGTTGTCTTCTTCTTGGCTGCTGTTGCTCACGGCTTTGCCTTGGTCGTTTAGTTCGTATTCGTCGTCAATCTCGTCATCGCTGTCGTCCACTTCGACCTCGTCGTCGTTGTTGTCGTCGTCGTCGTTCGTTTCCCCCTCCTCGCTGGCAGAGGCCACCTTTGCGTCCTCACCGCCGTCGCCATTGTCGTCATCATCGTCCTCCGCCCTTGCCGCAGATGCTGACCGGCCTGCAGCAAACATCTGTGTGAGTCGCCCGCCAAACGACGGCATGGGTGCCTTCGCTTTCCGCTTTGTTGTCTGTGCTGTTGTCGTCTTCTGCTTTTGCGGCCGTGAAGACGCAAGCGCCCTGCTGCTACCAGCAATGCTTCGATCGTGGTCAACCCTTAGCCTCTTCGTGCCAGGGTCCGCGCCCGCAAGGGTGGTGGTCACGGTCTTGTCGCCTATAGTGACTATAGCGACGCTGTCTCGTAGAGCGCGTTTCCGCAGACGAGGAGAACCCCCGTTTTTCGTGGCGCTGCCTTCCTGCGGTACTGACCCTGAAGCAGGTGACACTACCGGCGAGTCGAGAGCCGCTGAAGGATCTCCCGCCTCTTCGGTGTGAGCTTCTTCCACAACTGTAGCGGTTGGCGCAGATGCGGAGGATTTCTCAGCCACACTCGAAGCAGGGTGGTCATCGGCGTCATCCAAGTGGGAAGCCGACGAAGCCTCTTTGTCAGACTGCTGGAATCCGTCGGCTTCTTCGGCGGTACTGTCGGCACTCCTCTTTTCGACGGCAGCGGCTCGGCTGACGGCCTGTGTGGCCGGTGGCGTTGCCGACACTGACGGCGGTTTCTGTTTTCCCACAGTGAAAGCGGTCTTGTTCAGTGCTGGCGCAAGCTGCGCCGTGGGCATGGTGATGTCCTGCTTCTCGAACAACTCAACTAGCGATTCGCGCAGATTGTCGAGCATGCGGCCTTGGTCGTGCAGTAGGATGGTCTGCTTGTCCGGGCTGACGTTGACGTCATAGAGGTGCGTGTCGAGCTGGAGATCGGCAAAGATAAAGGGCGCCTGCGACGCATTGTACGCCCTGTAGACCTCGCCAAACAGCTGGGCAAACTGCGGCAGCTTGCACGGCCGGCCGTTCACATAGAACATCTGCCGGTCCGGCGTCTGCCGGCCCTGACCGTGTGCCGGGCGGGAGACGTACCCTCGGACGTGAATTTCCTGCTGGGCGGCAGCGCGGGCGGCGGTCGACGTTGTCGCTGCAATGCGGGCCGCAAACCCTGTTGTCGACGCTGACGGTGCCAGCTCGAGGGTGAGGTCGAGCGGGATCAGGCCGGCCAGCGTCTTGGCGCCAAACACGTTGATGATGTTGTCGCGGGTGGCAGCATTGCCGCGGGTGGAGAAGAGCACGACGCGCTTGCCCTTGGTGGGCTGCTGCGAGACGGTGAACTTGACGCCCGTCTGGATGCAGGCGTACTGGTTGAGCAGCGTGATGACCTTGGTCCACTCGCGCTTGATGTTGCGCTCGAGCTCCCGGCGCCGCACCGGCAGGTTCCAGAACAGGTTCTCAACGGTGACGATGGTACCCGCGGGGGCGGCCACCACGCTGGTGCCACCGAGGCGGCCCGATGGCTCAAAGGTGAGTCGCGTGGCGCGCGGCACGTCGGCGGCCAGGCACGTGGTCACCGCAAAGTGCGACAGCGCGCACAGCGACGACAGGGCCTCGCCGCGGAAGCCAAAGGTCTGCAGGGAGTCGAGGTCGGCATACGAGGACAGCTTGGAGGTGTAGTGCTTGAGGGCTACGTTGGCATAGTTGGCCGGTGCGATGCCGCCGCCGTTGTCCTGGACCTCAATGGCGTCGAGGCCCTGGTTTTTGAAGCGCACTTCGATGCTGGTCGCTCCGGCATCGAGGCTGTTCTCGACCAGCTCTTTCGCGACAGAGCACAGGTTGACAATGACCTGGCCCGATTGAATTCGGTGCACCGACGACGCATCAATGGCCTTGATCGACACTGCCGCGGCGGCGGCTGCCGTTGTCGCTGTTGTCATCGTCGTCGTCGTCCGTGCCGTGCCGTGTCGGTGCGTACTGTGTATCGGATCGTGATCCCCCCAGTGATGGCGCAATGCCGTTTCAGAGTGCCTCGCTTGGCCGCGCTCTCAAAGCAAAGACATAGTGTGTCCAATGGCCAACAGAGGCGGAATATGGAGAAAGTTTGACAATTATGTGTTGGTCACTGGTCGGGGTCCATCGCGAAAACGCGTCGCGTCTGGCGTTGCGTTTCCCCTCGATTTTATTAGTCAGCATGGCGGTTGGGGCCGCTATAAGACACAGAGCAACGGTAAGATACGGAGTATGAATGTGATTGTGTCTACTACTCGAGCTTTTATGCTCCATCGGCATTAAAGCTTGATTAGTCTCAGGTGCATGCTTGACCGCGAACCAACTTGCTTGTATCTGTCTCTCAATTGCCTTGTTTTTTCCTTTCCTTATCACAGCCCTTCGCAGCACCTCTATGATCGAGGAACCAGATGAAGACCTACTCGTACACGTATGACTTCAATCCGATATACGTCACGGAAGACCATTAGGACTCCGGTCGCCATAGCATCGATGACGTTGCCTATGCATCCTAGCGCCGGATATCGCTGCACGGTATTTTACAGGACGGAATAGACGAGGTCCCTAAAAATGTATGCCACGTTATTCGGAAGCTCTTATATCTTCAACAAGGCTTTAGCCATGAGCGAGTCTGGGGAACGGGCATACAAGTCGGGAAAAAAATTTCGTGCATTCTCGTCGTTAACCTTATCCAGCCTTATTACCGTCCACTGCGCATATTCCCGCATCAGCCCGGGCCAGTAAGCAACGGGGCCTAAGCAATGCCGAAAACGATGCAGTAATAATACGTCGGCGCATTATTGGTTGCCTAGGTGGGCTCCCCTCTTCGGCCTCTTCGGCTTGGCAAAAGGCGCGTTGTGACGAGAGCCGATCGAATGCCCCATCCAATGGCGCTGGTGCCAAACGAAACGAAACAAGCCCAGCGTCCGGGAAAGCTCCTAACAAACACTGCTATCCGTTCGTATTCATTACCGCATTAGTGGCCGCACAATCGCAAAAGAAGTTCCTTCGATGCTGCAACAGCAGCAGCAGCTAGCAGTAGCGCTGGGACCTTCCGTCCTTTGTGCTTTGCGTTCCTCTCTCAAACATCTTTCTATGGATTTTAGAGAGAAAGGTACTTTAGTGCAACTGTTTTAAGGTTCTTACCTCTTCCATCTTTCAAGATATTGACAGCGCTGATGGTTTGGTAGACCAGGCGGAATACCGAATGTAATCTGGGGACACCCGGGTACTCAGTAATACTCTTTTTATACTTACGCTAGTCTTTTCTCCGTTGAATTTCTTCCTCCCTTCCTTCCCACCCTGGCCTGCACTACATTTTGTTAGCGCCTGCCTTGTATCGTACGGGGGGACCGCGTAGCACTCCTCCCCTATTGCGAGCGTGCGGCGTGCTTCGTTCCTTCCTAGTCTTTCGCCTTCGTTTTCTTGTTTCGTATCGTTTTCACGACCTGCCTCGCTCCTTCTTCCAATGCGCTGATTTCTTTTCTTTCCTTGTTTTTCGGTCCTCTCCATTTCTCTCCTTCCTTTCCCCTCTCTCTCCCCCCCTCCTTCCTCCTCAAGTCCTCCGCTCCCTCTTTGCGGTTCGGCCTCCTCCTTTTTCTTCCTCCCCCAGCAACCATCAACACACACGGCGGCCAGCAAAACCGCCCGGGAGTTGCTGGTCATTTCCTGGGATGCAGACGAAGCCGCCGCCTGGCATTTCTGACGGTGACGCCTCGCCTGTCCTCACGTCCAATGCCACCGTGTCTGCCGAAACACTGCTTTCGCATGTCTCCTCCAACAGAGCAGCTTCGCCTGTCCCTCCGAACCCACAAGCTTTGCGAAGCCCCCGACGGTCTCAGCGACATCGACGCCCCCTTAGCCCCCAGCCACCCCTCTCGCTGACCACCAATACTATCCCCTCCGGCAGCGCCGTGGCACCCGATCCTCGACACGCTGCTCAACACGCGCCCGAGCCGCCGTCACAGCAGCAGCCATTGAGACCGGCCAAGAGAGCCTCGGCTTGGACACAGGCTGAATCATCCCGTGGAGGTGCCAGACGGTCCGATACCCCCACTGTCGCCGTTGTTTCGGGCTGCCCAGCGAACACCAGAAGCTCCGTTGCGCCAGGCGCCTCGGCCAACAGGCATTTAGAGAACCGACCCCCCGACGATACCAAACGAAATGGCGCAGCTTCTCTTGCGCCTATAGTGTCGTTCACGCCACCCGTCACAATCCTATCTGCGTCCGCCACGAGACGCTCGCCCTCATCCCCCTCTACCACCTCTGCGCCTTGGCCTACACCGACGCCACCCACAGCGCACCTACAGGCTTCCTCCACAGGCAATGCAGCGGCGCCCGGAACCATCTACAACAGCATGTCTCTTGACGACAGCGGCGGAAGTAACGGCATTGGAAGCGGTGGCATGGCCTACCGCCTGTCGAGTGGCGTCTCCGACAGCCCTGCCTCCCGCGGCATTGCTCCCACTTACCCGCGCCGCGTTGTCGCAAACGACATAATAGGCAGGCCTCCTGGCGGTGGTCCCGTGCGCTCTATCCTCCGCAGGCGCCTCCGCGCCCGCAGTCCATGGTCCATCTCTTGTCTCACCCTGTCTGTGGCCCTCGTCGGCGCCCTGTTGCTTGGCCTTATCGTCAGGTCGCTCCTCACACGACAGCTCGACCCCAAAGGCTGCCGAATGTCCTACATGCGCCCATCTTATGCGCATCTCCGCGAGTTTGACACCGAGCACACACGCTTTGCCAGCAAGTACTCATTGTACCTGTACCGCGAACAGGGCGTGGATGACGAAGCCAAGCTCAAAGGCATTCCCGTTTTATTCATTCCCGGAAATGCCGGTAGCTACAAGCAAGTCCGCCCCATTGCAGCCGCCGCCGCCAACGAGTTTCATGACGTTGTAAGCCATGATACCGTTGCCCTGCGCGCCGGCGCACGGAGCCTTGACTTCTTCACCGTCGATTTTAACGAGGACATCACCGCTTTCCACGGTCAAACCTTGTTGGACCAGGCCGAGTACCTCAACGAGGCCATTCGCTATATACTCTCCCTCTATCTCGACCCGCGTTTGTCTGTCCGCGACGCCGATCTGCCCGATCCCACTTCGGTCATTGTTCTCGGTCACTCCATGGGCGGCGTCGTTGCCCGCACCATGCTCATCATGCCAAACTACCAGGCCAACTCCATCAACACCATCATCACCTTATCTGCCCCGCATGCCCGCCCGCCTGTCACATTCGACAGCGAGATTGTCAAGATATACGACAACATCAACGACTACTGGCGCCGTGCTTATTCGCAGCAGTGGGCAAACAACAACCCTCTCTGGCACGTCACTCTCATCTCCATTGCTGGTGGTGGGCCCGACACTGTCGTGCCTTCGGACTACGCCAGTCTCGAGTCCCTCGTGCCCGAAACCCACGGCTTCACTGTCTTCACCACCACAATACCACATGTGTGGACCAGTGCCGACCACCAAGCGATCCTATGGTGTGACCAGTTCCGAAAGGTCATCTCCCGCGCTCTGTACGATGTTGTTGATGTCCACCGTGCCACCCAAACGAAACCACGTGCCGAGCGCATGCGCGTCTTCAAAAAGCACCTTTTGACTGGCATGGAGGCCTTTGCCGAGAAGGACATGCCGTCTAGAGAACTGACCACTCTCTTGACTTTGGAAGACAAGCCTAACGATATCATTCCGCCGGGCGAGCGTCTGATCCTACGCAGCCTGGGCACCTGGCCGCGCCCAAAGGCTCATATTCTGCCTATTCCCTCCGCCTCGGCAGGTCCGCTGACCGGCAAGCGCTTTACTCTACTCTCCGACCAGCACCTGGATGGCCCCGGTGACTCTGGCGGACTTGAGGTCTTGTTTTGCAGCGTGTTTCCGCTTCAATCCGGTCATTCGGGCGTTCTACCTGTCAAGATCGATCTCACTAGTGAGAGCGCCAAGTCGATACGGTTCGCCTGCAAGAACGCGGCCATTGATGCCATCGCCCTCCCTGCCTCGCACAGTTTTTCGCGCCATCCGTTCTCTGTCGACGAACATCAGTCCAGTCCATTCTCGTATCTCCAGTACGACATCGAGCATATTTCGGACCATCAATATGTCGTTGTCATCGATAAGGCCACGATGCCAACAGCTGGTTTCGTCATGGCCGAGTTCACCGAAAAGTCCAAGTTTCAGCGCACCGTCGATATCAGTCTCCGCCGTCTGCTCGCCTTTGGCGTGAAGTTCGACCTGCCAACTGACCGTCCGCTGGTTACGGAGATGAAGATTCCGGCGATGCAGTCGAGCCTTCTGGCGTACAATCTGGAAATAGGGAGCCAGGCGTGTGCCGAAGACACCGAACTGTTGACGCCCCTTGTGCGTCAGTACCTGGATGAGCCTTTTGAGTCCAAATACTACGTCAATGCACGACAGGAAAGTGTGAGCATTCACGGCGTTGCACCTTTCATGCCACCGCCGCTCGTGCCACGGCCGCCGGGCGAAAAAGGGCTCGGCTTTCAATTCTGGACTGATCCCACGTGCAACTCGAGCATTCAAGTGCAGCTCACGGTCGACACGATGGGAAGCTTGGGCAAACTCTATATGCGTTATCGAACCGTCTTTGCCGCCTTCCCCGTTCTCATTGTGGCCCTTATTTTGCAAAAGCAGTTTCGGATCTACGATGAGTCTGGCGTCTTTGTGCCCTTCTCCGAGAGTCTCGATCTGTGTTTGCGCCAATCGATCCCTGCTGTTTTGGGTTTCTTGACGCTGCTGTCTCTCTCAGCCGGAGCTTCCCATACGACACAAGGCAACTACTGGAATTGGCGAAATGCGACAGAAGTGTTGGATTTCCAAAAGAACGAGCTTCTCGTCGGTACCGAGGATCCGTTCTACTGGTTTCTCATTCCTCTCATTGGGCTGATCTGTGTCGGTGTCTGCACCGCTTTCAACTATGCTTGCCTAGCCTTGACAAGAATCCTCGGCGGTGTCGTTAGTTTAGCCTTTACACGGCCCGGTTGGGTTCGACACAAGGATCGGTTGCAAGTGTCACAGCACACGGCCAACGGAGCCAGGCGACAGCTCCAGCAGCAGGAGGAGGAGGAGGAGCAGCAGCAACAACAGCAACGCCAACAGCAAGAGCAGTTACAGCAGCCATACCTTTCTTCGGCTTTTCTTCAGTCGACGCCGCGGAAAAGAGTTGTGACCACGGCTGTGCTTCTCTTCTTAGTCTCCACGGTGGTTCCGTACCAGTTTGCCTATGTCGTGGCCTGCCTCGTGCAGCTGGGGACTACGGTGCGCGCGCAACGTATCTCGTCCGAGCTCAGATCGACGGCGGCTCTCAACTTTTACAACTACGTCCACTCCATCCTCATTCTTATGCTCTGGATCCTGCCCATCAACATTCCCATTTTGGCGGTGTGGGTGCGGAATCTGGCAGTGCACTGGCTCACCCCGTTTTCTTCCCACCACAATGTGATCTCCATCATGCCGTTTATCGTCTTGGTGGAGGCCCTGACAACGGGCAAGATGGTGCCGCGGGTGACGACGCGGCTGCGCTACATCACTGGCTTTTTGTTGGTTGGCGTTGCTATCTGCTCGGCGGTTTACGGCGTGTCGTACGCCTACATGATCCACTACCTCGTTAACATCGTGGTGGCCTGGCTGGTTGTTGTTCACTCGACGGGCGAACCGGATCTTTGGTCGCCCTCCGTTCTAAGTGCTCTGTTTGAGGACGAGATGACCGACGGGAAGCTAGAGAAGGCGCCATGATGAAAGATACCCCCTCTTCTGTTTTTTCCCTCGTTTTTGTTGTATTTCATCTTAATCCAGTAATTTTGTTTTTCTTCTTTGTGTGGCCTAGTTCTTCAATGCATACTGGCGGTCGGTTTATCTTTTTTTTTGTTTTTGGGGCACTTGTTACTGATATTGACCCCTTTCTTATCTGGCCGTGGCCGATTGATGAGTATCTTGTTTATCTGGGTAGTATCGGCGCACCGGCGTTTCTATTATATTATATATTGGTTTGCTTTCGTGCTGTTTTGGGTGTTCTCTACTGTCTGCATGTGTGCTGTGCCTTCTATGTATGTGTATATATACTGTCATGCGACCCTCGGTAGAACCGGGTTTGCACGGAGAACGACAAGGACTTAGGAGGTGCTGTAGGTTCGCGGTACGTTTAATGTTTAGTTAATGGGCGAGCTACAGTAAAGTAAGTAAGTAGCCTGTCATCTTATGTATGTATTATTTTCAAGTTCTTCTTTGCGTGTGGCAACCCTTGTTTCGCTAGCTCTGTCTTAATATGGATTCACCTCCTCTCGCAAAGTAAAGAAACCGATAAAAGGGAACTAGAAGAAGAAAAACATAGGAGAGAAAAAGAGAAGAAAAAATCGAAACGGAAAACGCCTTTCCTATAAACATTATCATAACAAAACTCCCTGGCCCTTGGGCTCGCGGCTAATACGAATACCGCTCCTCCATCAGCGACTGCATCACCCGCTTGTAGAACTTGGCGGCCTGTACCCGTGGGAAGGAAATCTCTTCCACCAGGTAGTCTGGCAGCCGCTCGATCAGCGCGGCGTCCCGGTTCGGGTCGATCTGCGGGGTGTACACAAAACGGGCGTCCTCGGGTGTCCCGGCCTTATCTGCGGTGTCGCTGCCGGCGCCAGTGCCAGCGCCAGCGCCCGTGTCGAGACACAGCTTGAAGTGCAGGCTGCCGTTGCGCCCCGTCTGGATGCAGTCGTACAGCTCGCGCACACGGTTGCTGCCGCCGCTGCCGGCGCCGGCCCCTGGCTCCGTCGTGGTCTCGCGCTTCGCGGACCGCACGAGCAGCCCCGTCAGGTCGCCGTACAGGTCCTCCTTGAGCTGGGCCGTCTGGCTGCTGGCCTGCATGGCCTCGACGACGGCCGCCGGCAGAGCGCCGTGGGTGCCGTGGGTGCCGTGTGAGTGGCCGGCCGTCAGCGCCGTCTTCTTCTTGATCGCGCTGCTGGGCACGACGCCGAGCGGCAGCGCGGCGGCAGCGGAGTCGGCAGTCGCGGAGCGGGCGGCCGACAGCTTTGTTGCCAGCGTCTTCGCCTCGGCCTGGCTGTCCCGCAGCTCGGCCTTGAGCTGGCCGACTTGGGCGCTCAGGTCGGTGGCACGCGCCTCGCTGGCTTCCAGTGCGCGCTTGGTGCGGTCGCCCTCCTTGGCCAGACTGCGATAGTGGGCCAACTCGTCCCGGAGACTGGCAATGAGCTCATCCGCACCTAGAGAGGTTAGATACACAAGAGGGAGAAGAGGAGGAGGGCGGGGGGGGNGGGGGGGCGCGGGGGAGGAAGGGAAACACACTCTTAGCCCGGGTTTCGCTCTGCTTCTTTAGCCGGTCAAAGTTGCGCTCCGCCTCTTTGATGCCGATTTCCTTCAGATCGCGGTAGCGGGCTTCGAGCGCGTCGTATTTCTTCGTCAGATCGCCGAGCCGGCGACGGATGGCAACGTCACCCCCGTCTGCCGATAGCGATGGCCTCGGCGTGGGCCGCTGGCTGGGACGGAACGGCGACTGAAGTCCGCTGTAGCTGTTGCCACTCCTGCTGCTGTCGCTGCCGGGTTTCTTCCGTGCAGCAGCAGCCTGTGTCCCGCTGCGCGTGTCGGAGTCCATTTCCATGGCTTCGACTGGCTGTGTTTTTGGGATCGCCGGCTCGTCCTCGTCGTCTCCGCCGCCGTCTTCCTTCTCCTCATCCACCGCGTCTTCTGCCGGTGCGGTTGCCGCGGTGCCACGTCCTGCCCGCCGCGTGGTTGGTCGAGCTGCCTCGTCCGAAGCCTCGGCCATGTCCACTGCATCTGCCTCCTCCGTTTCCTGCGCCTCCACTTCCACGACCTTTGGTGCGGCTTTGGGCCGGCCACGGCCACGTTTCTTGGTCGCGCCGACAGCCTCGGTCGGTTCGTTTGCCTGTTCGTTGGTCTTGTCTGCCAGCGCGCGCCGACTGGGCCCAGCAGTAGCTGCTGCCTCTGCCTCTGCCCCTGCCTCTGCCTTCGCCGCGTCGGTTGCTTCTGCGGCAGCTACGGCGGCCGCCGCGGCGGCGGCACTTCGCTTATCGGCCGCCCGGCGCGCCGCAGCGGTTTGTTGTGCCGGCTTGGCCACTTTGTTTTTTGAAGCTGCTGCCGGGGGGCGGCCTCTCTTGGGTGCCGGCATGCTGTCGCGGGCGGGCGGGTTTGTTGCTGCGTGTGTCGCTGGTCGTCCCTTGGCCACGCCGCCCAGGTCGTCCTCCGAGTCGGAATCGACCATGCCCAGCAGGTTGGACGCCATCTTTGCTCGCGCCATTGGATGTTGACGGTGTTGAGTGCGCGTGGAAAGATGTATCGTAGTGCTCGCAGTGCCGCAGACAAGTGCATTCGACTTCGTATGCGCGCCGCACTCAAAATCCTGCCCACAATTGTCACGGTGGGGTGTGATATGACGGGGTGTGTGGGAACGAAAACGAGGAGCTGCAAAGTTTGGGCATTCATGTGATGATTGGCCGCGGTTGGGGATACGCGACAAACAGTTGACGAGGCAACGCGTCGAGGATCGCTGTGATTGGCTGCTAGTTTCAGCTTATATAATAGCGGCGCGTGCGCGATGATTCGCCGGCCACGTACGAGTACAGGCGGTAAATCTACAGTGAGTGGCACACACGAAGCCGCCACCAGGCGACGACACGATCGATCACCTCTTTGTTCCCGCGCCTGTGCACTGTGACAGCGCCCGGATTGTGCGTCGTCTTATTTGTTCCTCTCGTGTCTATCCGTTCACTCGGCGTCGAGACGCCTCTGCCCACCATGGCGGACAGGAAACGAGTCGGCGACTATGTGATGGATCTAGTCCTGTTTGCTGGAATGGTACGTGTCTGGGGCTCGTCCGGGCGGTGCGAATTCGTCGCGGATGTCGGATGCGGACTAACCGCTATCAGTCGGCAACGCTGTACTTTCTCACAAAGAACATTGTGTCTTCCTTGGCAACCAACTTTGCCGACCCAGACAAGGAGAAGCACGACCAGGCGCGGGTCAAGGCCCAGGCAAATCTGCAGCGGCTGCTGCGGTCGCGGCAACAGAACAACGATGGCGATGGGGGCGACGGAAGCGGCAGCGGCAGCGGCAGCGGCAGTGGCAGTGGCAGTGGGCGGTCCGGACGGCGGCCCGAGGAGTTGCAGTTGAACGAGTACGAGAACATGATTGCGCTCGAAGTGGTGGCGCCCGAGGACATTGCGGTGGGCTTTGAGGCGATCGGAGGGCTCGACGAGATCATCGAGGAGCTCAAGGAGTCGGTCATCTACCCGCTTACGATGCCACACCTGTACTCGCACGCGGCGCCGCTGCTGGCGGCGCCGTCAGGCGTGCTGCTGTATGGCCCGCCGGGCTGCGGCAAGACGATGCTGGCCAAGGCGCTGGCCCACGAGAGCGGCGCGTCCTTTATCAACCTGCACATCTCGACCCTGACGGAGAAGTGGTACGGCGACTCCAACAAGCTGGTGCGCGCCGTCTTCTCGCTGGCCCGCAAGCTGCAGCCGGCCATCATTTTCATCGACGAAATCGACGCCGTGCTGGGCACGCGGCGCAGCGGCGAGCACGAGGCGAGCGGCATGGTCAAGGCAGAGTGCGTTTTTTTTGTTTTTTTTGTTCCTCGTTCCCTGTTCCCTGTGCCTGTTGCTTTCCCTTTCTAACGCCTGCCCTGCAGATTCATGACCCTGTGGGACGGCTTGATGTCCTCCAACAAGGCCGGCCTGCCCTCGCGCATCGTGGTGCTGGGTGCCACCAACCGCATCAACGATATTGACGAGGCCATTCTGCGGCGCATGCCCAAGAAGTTCCCCGTGCCCCTGCCCGGTCTGGAGCAGCGTCGCCGCATCCTGCAGCTCGTGCTCGGCGAGACCAAACGCGACCCGGGGTTCGACCTGGAGTACGTGGCCAAGGTGACGAGCGGCATGTCCGGCAGCGACCTCAAGGAGCTGTGCCGCGACGCCGCAATGATGCCGATGCGTGAGTACCTGCGCGCGCACCGGGCGTCGGGCGCGCCAGCGTCCAAGATGAACCCGGCCGACATGCGCGGCATCCGCACCGACGACTTCTTTAGCCGCGCGGGGGGGGTGAGCCAGGGCCAGACGCAGAGCCAGGCGCAAAACCAGGCGCAGCAGCAGGCGGCACAGGCGCTGGTGCAGAACCTGGCACAAAACCTGGCGCAGACCCTGGCGCAGAGCCAGGGTCAGAGCCAGGGCCAGGAGCGGGGCCAGGCCGCAGGAGACGACGAGCCGGTCCGCCGGCGCCGGTCGCACCGCCGTCATTCATCGTCGGCAACGAAGAGCATGGCCAAGCCAAGCAGCACCGGCGCCAGCGTCAACGGCGGCGACGAGGACAACAACGAGGACAACGACGCCACGTACGAAGACGTGGAGGAGGGGACGGAGGCGGCAAAGACGATTTCGGCATGATGCATGTTTCTGGAAATGGAAGCGGTCTACCATGTCTTCGCTTCTTTGTCTTCTTGTCTTCTTGTCTTCTTGCCTTCTTGTCTTCTTGCCTTCTTGTCTTCTTCTTGGATGTGTTCTTGCTTTGGGCCCGGGGACGGGCGTTCTTATGAGGGCTGCATTTCGTTCCGTTGCATGGATGCGCATGTGGAGGGGCGTTTGAGATAGCTGTATTGGGTCCAATTCCACTCTTCCTCCATGGGATACAGCCACACAACGAACAGGCGCTGTCAAACCCGGGAACCTCGCCGGCCGTTGACCGAATATAAAATCGGATAGAGAGATATCGCTCATTATGCACATGTCCGATTATGGACCCGCTCGTGGCGTAAAAAATCGTCCGGAGCCGACTGCCGATGGTGGAGCCGAAGGCGCAATCGCTGCGATGCCGCTTCCGTGACACAAGAGGTGACGTCGAAAGGAGGCACAAAAAAATATCGGCCAGCTTGAGAGAAAAATACGGCCAGTGAACAGAGTGAGGCATTGGCAGCACGCACGAGACACCACCAATTGCACCGAGCGACGACCCCCTCTCGGCACTGCGGTTCCCGCCACCAAGTCTGCCTTTTTTGTCTTTCTTTTCTTTTTTCTTTTCCCCGCAGTGTCCCCTTCTTTTTCTCTCCCTCTCCTACACGCACATCAACAAAATGGCCGACTCGACAGAAAAGCCCGTCAGCAAGGTGCTCTCGCGCGTCGACCAGGACGGCCACGCCCTGCCGCCGTCGCCGGCCCCCTCCAGCCCGTCGGCCGGCCGGCGGCGCTATGCCCTGGCCACGGAGCTGGTGTACACCGAGACCAAGGACCAGCACGGCGCATCGAGCATCCCCATCTACCAGACGGCCACGTTCAAGCAGACGTCGGCGGGCGGCGGCGGCGAGTACGACTACACGCGGTCGGGCAACCCGACGCGGACGCACCTGGAGCGGCACCTGGCCAAGATCATGAACGCGCAGCGGGCGCTGGCGGTGGGCTCGGGCATGGGTGCACTGGACGTGATCACGCGGCTGCTGGCGCCGGGCGACGAGGTGATCACGGGCGACGACCTGTACGGCGGCACGAACCGGCTGCTGACGTACCTGGCGCGCAAGCTGAAGATTGTGGTGCACCACGTGGACACGACCAGCGTGGAGGCGGTGGTGCCGCACCTGTCGGCGCGGACGGCCATGGTGCTGCTGGAGACGCCGACGAACCCGCTGATCAAGATTGTGGACATCCCGGCGATTGCCAAGGCGGCGCACGCGGCGCACGCGGGCGCGCTGGTCGTGGTCGACAACACGATGCTGTCGCCGCTGCTGGCCAACCCGCTGGACCTGGGCGCCGACATTGTGTACGAGTCGGGCACCAAGTACCTGTCGGGGCACCACGACATCATGGCCGGCGTCATTGCCGTCAACGACGCGCGCCTCGGCGACGACCTGTACTTTACCATCAACGCCACCGGCTGCGGCCTGTCGCCCAACGACTCGTTCCTGCTGATGCGCGGCATCAAGACGCTGGCCATCCGCATGGAGAAGCAGCAGGCCAACGCGCAGACGATCGCCGAGCACCTCGAGGCCCACGGCTTCCGCGTGCGCTACCCGGGCCTGCGCTCGCACCCCCAGTACGCGCTGCACTGGTCCATGGCGCGCGGTGCCGGCGCCGTGCTATCCTTTGAGACGGGCGACGCCGCCCTGTCCGAGCGCATCGTCGAGGCCACGCGCCTGTGGGGCATCAGCGTCAGCTTCGGCTGTGTCAACAGCCTCATCAGCATGCCGTGCCAGATGAGCCACGCGAGCATTGACGCCAAGACGCGCCAGGAGCGTCAGATGCCCGAGGACATTATCCGCCTGTGCGTGGGCATTGAGGACGTGAACGATCTAATTGACGATTTGCAGCGAGCGGTATGTTGTTTCCTTTTCTTTTTCTTTTTTTCGGTTTTTTTTCTCCCATCTTTTTTCTCTCTACTGACACTTCCAGCTTGTCCAAGCCGGCGCCGTGACGCTGACACTCGACGGGTTCGCTGCCAACGCCAGTGGCGAGACCCCTGCCCCGGCTCCAGCCCCAGCCCCTGCCTCGAGTGCATAAGGGGGAGAGGGGGTGGGATTTGTGTTGCCATCTGCATCTATTTTCGGGAGTTTTGCTGGGCGGTAATGGTTTACGTGTATCTTCCATATTTTGTTTCTTTGGTTTTCACGGCATATCGAAATTGAAAAGGGTGTTAAAAAGAGGGGAGCCACGGCTTTGATCATCGGTGTAAACCGTCTTTTCTATCTTACAGTGAAAAAAAAAACAATAACACAAGGACCGAGGCCTAACCCAAAATACAAAAGGAGACCAAAACAGCCGCCAACACAAGCACAGCGCTCAAACAAAGATACAAAAGAAAAACAAACAAAAAAAAAACCCACCCATCAGTCGAACCGCTCCGGCAGCACAACCGGCGCCACCAGCGTCCAGCTGTACAGCACGTAGCACACCCACGAGCTCACCACTTTGACCCACGTCGCCCAGTTGGTCCGCCCAACCGTGGCAAAGTCGCCGTCCCGCGTCGAGTCCTCGTAGTTCATCGTCAGCAGCGTGGCCACCCACGCCGTGGCCAGGAAGAAGATGATGTGGAACGACGAGTAGTTGTACTGCGTGCGGCTGCGCTCGTCGTCGCCCGAGTGGCGCCGGCCACCCACCCCGCCGCTGCTGCTGCTGCTCCCGTCGTCCTCCACGTCGTCGTCCTCCTCCAGCAGCGCCTCCGCTGGCAGGCTGCCCTCGGCCACGGCGCGCCGCAGCGCCTCCGCACGCATCTCGCGGCGCGACGGCTCCTGCGTGACGAGGCCGTGGTAGCTGCCGCTGCTCAGGGCGTCGTCGTCGTCGGCGTCGTCGTCGGGCAGGCGGATGCCGCCCGAGCGGCTGCCCCCAAGGCCCAGCGTCTGCGTTGCCGCACGCGTCGTCGTCCAGGCGACCGTCAGCATCGTGACAATGGCGCCAATCACGACGGACGTGGTGCGCGTGCCCTGAGCAAGCAGCAGCGGGTTGCAGTGCTTGTCCTCGGTGGCATCCGGCTTCATCGAGACGGCGGACATGGTGAGGTACGTGCAGTAGACGGCGACCATGGCAGCCTGCGCAAGGCCGGCCTTGGGGTTGTACTCCTGCACCGTCGGGTGGACCGAGATGGCCGACACAATCAGCAGCAGCAGCAGATTGACGGTGATGACGGCCTGGTTCGCCGAGCAGTTCTTCCCGGCAAAGAAGATGTATTGGATGATCGTCATGGCGATGGAGCCCAGGTACATGCCGAGGGTCGAGCCGACGAGGACAAAGCGCCACGCGCGCGAGTCGGAGTCCTCGATCTGCTGGAGGCAGTACTCCGCCCAAGAGTGTGCCATGTCGACCAGCAGGATGAGGCCGAGAATGAGGAAGAGCATGGCGCAGACGAGAGAGATGTAGTTGCCCCAGAAGACGTAGAACTCGTCGGGGATCAGGAAGGACAGCACGAT
The DNA here is from genome assembly GCA_002778105.1 of Ceratocystiopsis brevicomis. Lineage (NCBI taxonomy): Eukaryota > Fungi > Ascomycota > Sordariomycetes > Ophiostomatales > Ophiostomataceae > Ceratocystiopsis > Ceratocystiopsis brevicomis. The sequence continues at coordinate 924,375 of PCDN01000002.1, forward strand.
GAAAGCCAGCCAAGCAATGATCTTGGGGCCCCAGAAGCCGTTCTGCAAGGCCGCACGCGGCTGCTTAGACGAGGACACACCGACGAGAAGAGCAGCGAAGATGAGGTGGAAAAGGCCGAGGGCAAAGCTGATGCGGTGGACGGCGAGCCAGCCGTAGCACTGGCCGGTGGGACAGTTGATCTTGACGTAATCGAGCATGAGGTGTTCGAGCTTGTTGATGGCCCATGGTGTCTCCATGATCCAGGCGAGAATCGAGTTGACAAGGAGAATCAGAGCATATGCGACACGAGTTGCGACGCTGGGATGTCAGAAGCAAGAAAATATAAAAAAAATATAAAAAAACCCCCGAGAAGATGCGATGGACAAGAGGGGGGGGGGGGGGGGAGAAAGGAGCCATACCTGTTGCCGCATTTCCCACAAGCGCTGCACACCATAGAGCAGGTCGCAGCACCACAGCAGCTGGCACCAAACGACAAGACCTAGAGCCAGTCAGCGGGCGCAAGAACGAAACGGGAGGAGGGATCGCTGAGATCGCTTAAACAGCGCAGTCAGCAACATACCGTTGTCAAGCTTGGCACCGCGAGAAGCGGGATCGAGAGTAGAGCGCCCATCGTGGCGTCGCAGTAACAAGACAGTTGATTCAACCCGCAATGGGATTCGCTCAAAGTCGGCGCGGGAAGTTCAGATGCGTATGTGCTGGTCCGCTGTTGCGGGCGTGCTTATTGAAGAGGAACGTTTCGGTCGTCACGCAAGGCAGACGTCAAGCAAGAGGAAGGTATGTGGGGCCGGCACCCCGGGCGACAATTATACACGTGACAAAAACGGATGCAGGGGGCGGAGCACAGCCAATGAGACGACGCGGGAGCGTGGAGGGCGAAAGCAGCGAAAGCGACCCACCCCCTGTTGCCAAGACGGGCAGGAAGTCGATGCCACACCCCTTTCAGTGCGCCTAGCTCCTGTTGATAAGGGACGCCGGGTCGGCAAATAACCAGGTCGCTTCTCCTGGCGTCGTCATCACGGCAATTCTTCCCCCGTCCGTTCGTCGCCCGCCTTTCTTCCCTTTCGGAACATCATCCATGGTCCTGGTTTCTCAGCCGGCGGGCGACCCCTTTTCTTCTTTCTTTCCCGTGCGCCTCTCCCTTTCCCGGGGCTGCGTCAACGCCTGCCACGATGCATGATAAGAAGATCCATCGGGCGCGCGTCGTGTCCAGCGTCGCGGCCACGGCCGTTGCCCTGGCATGTGGTACAAATGTGCGTCGAGATGAAGACAGCGAGATCGAACACCAATCAATACTAACCGCTTGCTCAGTATGTCTACTCCGCGTGGGCACCGCAGTTTGCCGACAAGCTGCAGCTGTCCACCACGCAGGCCAACCTGATCGGCCTGTCTGGAAATTTGGGCATGTACTTGCCTGGCGTGCCCGTGGGCATGTTTGTGGACGTCAGGGGCCCGCGCCCGGCTGTCCTGTCCGGCGCCATCATGCTCGGCCTCGGCTACTTCCCGCTGCGACAGGCGTTCCAGTCCGGCGCCGATTCCTGGCTGCGGTCCGTGCCGCTGCTCTGCCTATTTTCCTTTCTGAGCGGCTTCGGCGGCTGCATGGCGTTCGCGGCGTCGGTCAAAACGTCGGCCATCAACTGGCCGCACCACCGCGGCACGGCCACCGCCTTCCCCATGGCGGCCTTTGGGCTGAGTGCCTTCTTCTTTGCCGTGGTCGGTTCGGTGCTGTTCCCGGGCGACACCGGTGGTTTTCTCCTGCTGCTCGCCTTTGGCACCGCCGGCCTCACCGCCATCAGCTTTTTCTTTATTCGCGTGCTCCCCCATCACACGACGGCCCACACCTCGCACGAACAGTACCGCCCCGTGGCGGGGGGCGACGGCGAGTCCCTCCGCGACTCGCAGCTGCTGCGCCGTACGGTGTCGGCCGAGGCCAAGGCCAAGACCAAGGCCGTCGAGGCGGCTGCACGTGGTGGCAGCAACTGCTATGCACCCTATGTGGAAGAGCCTGGTAGGTCCCCTGCTCACGACCCTGAAGAGACAGACAGAGAGGAAGCTGCCGAAGACCAAGACGACCCAGAAGCAGCACCCAACGTGGAACGCGGCGCGGGCGCGCGTCATTATGCCACGATGACAGACCCTGCACACAGCACGCCTGCTGCGCTGGACGCGGCGGCGGGCTCGTCGTCTTCGGCTACCTTGCCAGCGGAGGATGCCGACCAAGACTCTATGGACGAGACGTCCTCCCTCATGTCGAAAGCCTCCTCGCTCCCGGGCGACGTCTTGGTGCAGAACAGTGTTGATATGGATCGATCCCACCGTATAGATATCCGTGGTTGGGCTTTGCTGCGCAACGTGGAGTTTTGGCAGTTTTTTGTCATTATGGGAATTCTCTCAGGCATTGGGTTGATGACAATCAAGTATGCCCCCCTGCCCCTGCTACGGGAGCGCATGTTCTCTTTCCCTTTCTGACAAAAGCAGCAACATTGGCCACGATGCAAACGCCCTGTGGAAGTACTACGACAAGTCGGTCGACAGCGGCTTTCTGGTCGCGCGCCAGCAGATGCACGTCTCCATCCTGTCGGTCGGCAGCTTCACCGGTCGCCTGCTGAGCGGCGTCGGCTCGGACTTTCTTGTTAAGCGCCTGCAGGCGAGCCGCGCGTGGTGTCTGGCGGTTGCGGCGGCCGTCTTTGTCGTTGCGCAGCTGTGCGCCATCAGCATCACGAACCCGCACTTCCTCTTCTTCGTGTCGGGCCTGACGGGCATTGCCTACGGCTTCCTGTTCGGCGCGTTCCCGTCGCTCGTGGCCGAGACCTTTGGCATCCACGGCCTGTCGCAGAACTGGGGCCTCATGACGCTGTCGCCCGTCCTGTCGAGCAATGCCTTCAACCTCTTCTATGGCTCCGTCTTTGACCACCACTCGATCGTGGGCCCGACGGGCGAGCGCTGGTGCGCCGAGGGCATTGCGTGCTACCGCGCGGCCTACATGGTGACCCTGGTGGCTTGCTTTGTCGGCCTAGCCATCACACTGCTGGTCATCCGGCACCAATACCTGCAGCGCCTGAAGGAGGCGGGGAAGCGCAGTCTGGAGGACTAGGATGGATCTTTGGGGGGGGGGGGTATTTTTTTTTTTTCTGTTTCTTTTATCTTTGCTCTTTTCCCTATTTCGCTACCCGCGTCCTGTGCTGACGCCTTTTATGGTATACACACATGGGAAGATAGACCCAGACGGCGTTTTTATATTGTGCTTTTCTTTGTTCTTATGATTTAACTGATTCAAAACTGTTCGCATAAAAAACTAGGAAACGAGTTACATCGTGTCCCACACCACTCGTATGGCAGACGCGTTCTTCCGCTTAGCACTGTTATTGTGGGTTCCCTATTCAAGAAAAATGCCCTTGTTCTGTAAGATATCTTACTCCATATAGAGACAAAAGAATCCATTCGCCTGAAAAGGTAAGATACTTCGTATTGATCTTACGATGATACTAGAAACCAGCCGGACGGCCGACAAAAAATACAAATGAAGCTAGATAGCTACTAAGGAATCTGGTCCCAGTCTCTGCCTGACGTGCCGTGTTAGCCGCAGTTTGGTGGAGGCCCCTGTAAGCTGCCCTGGAACGTCACGCTAAAGGTGCAGTCCACTATTTCACCATTTTGATTTCTTTGTTTCTTTTTCACATCGCCATCTTGCAGTTGTTCTTTTGTGGCTTTTCTTTTGCGTTCTTGTCTGTCTGCTTTTTCCAGGGAATACGAGCGGTCCACTCCTCATGATAGCACACGCTCAAGATGCCCACTTACCAGAGCGCATTGCCCACGCGGCCCGCGTTGCGGGCGCGTTTTCGTTCCTGAACCCAACCACTCGCTATGTGCCCATCCCTGCAGTCGCAGACGGCGCCGGCGGGCAGGCAATGGCAGACGGCGACACGTCTGTGCCGACCGACACCTCTGCAGGCCCGGTTGCCACACCAGCCGCCCACACTGCATACCAGGTCTGGCGCAGCCGCGACAACCGCAAGGGCCGCCATGCCGTCGTTCTGACGCAACATCGGCACCACCACAAGCCGAAGAAGGAGTTGCCGCCGCCGCCGTCGCCGCCATCGACACCACCCGAGACGGAGCATGAAGCCAGACCGCCATCCCTCTACAGCTCCGCGTCGCTGCGCGGCTTCCGTGACGGCCTGTGGCGGATGGCCGTGCAGTACCCGGTGTGGGACGTGTCGTACGACGTGGCCACTGTCTTCACGTTGGGATCGATGGTGTGGGTGGTAAACGCGTTCTTTGTGTGGCTGCCGCTGGCGGCGCCATGGACGGCGTTTGGCGGCGAGTCGTCGATGGGCGGCGGCGTGACGGCGCTGGTGGGCGCGACCATCTTCGAGGTGGGTGCGGTGCTGGGCCTGCTGGAGGCGGTCAACGAGAACCGGGCCGACTGCTTCGGGTATGCGGTCGAGGCGGCCCTGGAAGAGGGCGAGATGCGGTGGGCGCTGGCGCTGCGGCCGAATCCGGGGGCGTGCCGACACGCCCATGCACAGCGGCGCAGTCTGTTCCGGCTGCCAAGCAGCGTCCGCAGCAGCAGTGCCAGCACCGGCATTGGTGGCGATGGCGAGGATGGCCAACTGAGCAACGCCAAAAACGGCGACGCCGAACATCGCCACCACCACCCACCGCTGCCGTCGTCGCGGCAGTGGTCGTGGTGGCCGTCGTGGGCCGAGCTGCGTGACGTCTACGTGCGCGAAGCGGGGTTCTGGGCGTGCGCCACGCAGTTGGTCGGCGCCACCGTGTTCTGGATTGCCGGCCTGACGGGCATCCCGCCCATCCTTGACCGCCTGTCGGTAGGGGCGACTGCCGGCGTCTACTGGGCGCCGCAGGTCGTCGGCGGCGTGGGCTTCATCGTGTCCAGCATGCTGCTCACGCTGGAGACGCAGCGGCGCTGGTACGTGCCGGCGCCGCAGCTGCTGGGCTGGCACATTGGCATCTGGAACCTGGTTGGGGCTGTCGGCTTTACGCTGTGCGGCGTGCTGGGATTCTGGTCTGCCTCGCGCCCGGGCGTCGCCTACGCAACGGCCCTGTCGTCCTTTATCGGGTCGTGGGCGTTTTTGGTACGTTGCATTCCCCTTTCTCCGTTCCCTCGTTTTCCTCCCTCGGCTGACACCCAGCAGATCGGCAGCGTCATTCAATGGTACGAGAGCCTGGACAAGTATCCCATCCAGTTCCGAGACACGGCCCCGGCCGGTCTGGATCAATGATGCGCATTCTTCGTTGGGTTCTGGGACTCCGGCATCTGTGGTTCTTCTTTGGGTTTGTCGCATCTATATAGCGTCCTGGTCTCGAGCATCTGGTTGGCGTAGCAATCGGAAAAGCATTGTTTCTGTTTTCTTTATCAACTTGAAACTATTTTGGGGGGCAACAGAGCTGACATCCGTAAAAGCTAAGCGCGCTCTGCCTCACGCTCACCTCTCCTTCCTAACAAGTCGTCTCACCCTTCTCCGCTTTCCCACCTGCAAATATACCTCTGCGACGTAGCGATAGAATGGAAGGAGCGAGTCTAGGCCGTGCGCCTGTCCTGGAAAGAACCAACGCCACCCCTGATTGGCTAGGATGGCTACGAGTACTTCCCCCCCGAAAGAACGGTCCCGCCGCAAGCCTGGAGAGCTGCTCCCGTATAAAACGGACCACATCAGGCACAGCCGCCTTTTCCCCCTCTGTTTCTTCAACCACCCCTCCCCTCCGCCTGTCAAAATGGACCAATTTTCGCAGTTGAAACGCCGCGCAACGGATCTGCTGCAGTCGCTGCCCGACACGCTGCCGGCGCCGCCCAAAACGAGCTTCCGCTTTGGCGGACTCGATGGTCTTGGCAGCAGCCTGGGCGACAGACTAGGCAGCGCAGCCAGCCATCTGAGCACTGTCGCCAGCAAGCTCGGCGGCGGCCCTGATGACCCGACCGCAGTCAGCACGATGCCGGGCACCTGGCAGCGCATAGACGTCCCGCGTTTGCCGCGCGCCGCGCACTCCATCGACGTGGTCGCCGGCACCGCCTACGTCTTTGGCGGCGAGGGCACTTCCGCCGGCCAGCCCGCCGACAACGCCATGCACGCCATTGTCCTGCCCACCGGCAGCGCTGGTGCTGATTACTACGCCATCGAGGCTGTCGCCGCCACGACGACCGAGCCCATTCCGTCGGCTAAAATACCAGCCGTCATCACCACCCCTCCTGAGTCGGCCCCCTCCACGTCCCAAGCGGCCGAGGCAGCCGACGACAGCTCGGGTGATTTCAAGACCGACACGGCTTCCGCCGATGACAGCACACCAGACGCCTCAGACGAAGCGACGGAGGAAACCGGAACCGAAACAGAAACCGCGAGCCGCCTTGACAAGGGCAAGGGAAAGGAGACAGCCGAAACGGCGGTGGAGGACATCTCGCTGGACGGGGACACCTCTTCGCTGGGCGACGTCCCGGCACCGCGCTTGGGGCACGCCACGGCCGTCATTGGCAACCGCGTTTTTGTGTTTGGCGGGTGCGGTGGCCCGGCCAGTGCGCCGCTCGAAGAGCACGGCCGCGTCTGGGTGTTCGATACCAAATCGCACACGTGGAGCTATCTGGATCCTCACGTTCCCGACGTGCTGGCGCCGATTCAGACAGTGCCCGAGACCGGACATGTGGGCACCAGCCGTCCCCTTTGCCCGGCCGCGCGCAGCGATCATTCTGCAGCTGCCGTCGACGCGCCGGTGCCCCAGGACACCTCTATGCGCCATGCGACCAGCTGGAAGGAGTGGGCCGAGGGCGACATGGCTGAAGTTGGCACGCCGCAGCGGCCCCTGGTGGGTAACATTGCTGCCCGTGCGCGGGATACGGACAGCGACGGGTACGGCACGTTCTTTGTGCACGGCGGCCGCCTGGCCGACGGCCAGCGCACATGCGACCTGTGGGCTTTTGACGTGCGTACGCGCGTGTGGACCGAGCTGCCGGCTGCCCCCGGTGCGCCCCGCGCCGGCGCCGCTCTGTGCGTGAGCAGTGGCACCAACCGACTGTACCGGTTCGGTGGGTTCAACGGGGCGTCAGAAGAAGGAGGCCAGATCGATTATCTGGTCCTGGGACTGAGTTCGCTTGACGGCACGAGCGCGGACAATGCTCAGCCCACCGTGACCGCGTTGGGGAGCTGGCAGAGCCTCGTGCCCGGCAACGCGACGCAGACGACTGCGGCCGATTCTCTGGGTAGCGACGCACCGCTTGTCGCGGCAGAAGAGGGAGTCGCTGCAGCCCCCTCCGTTGTGCCCACGGACAGCACGTGGCCGGGCAGCCGGTCGGCGTCGAGCCTCACAGCCGTCTCGCTTGGTGGCGGCTGGGAGTATTTAGTCCTGGCCTTGGGCGAGCGGTCGCCGAGCGGCTCCGGCGACGAGGGCACCGGCACGTTCTGGGGCGACGTCTGGGCGTACCAGGTGCCGCCCGGTTACATGAGTGCAGCCGGGGTGTCGCGCGCCGTTCGCCACATTTTGCCGCGGAGGTGGTTCGGCGGCGGCGGCGGCGGCGGCCGTGGAAGCACCACCGGTGGTGCGGGCGAGGGACAGTGGTCGCGTGTGTTGACGTCCGCCTACGACGAGGACGAGGACAAGCGCGGAGAGGGGGGGGACTACGGCCCGCGCGCACGCGGCTGGTTCGCAAGCTCGTCGATGCGCGAACTGGAGGAGAACGGCATCGTCATCTTCGGCGGACGCAACGGCGGCCCTGTCGCGCTGGGCGACGCCTGGATCTTCCGGCTGGGCGGGGACAAGCGCGAATGATTCTGGCTGGTGATCTGAAGCACCTGAAAAGGCAATTGTTTGGACCGTAGTTGGATAGTAGAAGTCACTCGCATTGGTTGTGACCGCATGCAAAAAGAAACCAGTGCAATTGATGTATGTACTTTCGTTTGACTGCGTCCACCTACTCTTCTCGTTCCTTCACATGCTCGCTCCGATAGCCTCACAGGTCGCTGCGCGTCGTCTCCGTGCTCCATGGCTCGCTAGTCAGCGAGGTCAGGCCGGCGCTGTTCTCGCACGTCACCCGGCCGGTCGTGGGGCCCGGCTTCGGCACGGCCGTCTTGCCCGACGGGTCGAGTGCGGCCACCCGGAGCCCGTCCAGCACGTTCTTGATCGTCTCGGGTGTGAGATCCTCGTAGTAGTCGTCGTTAACCTGGACCATGGGCGCGTTGACGCATGCGCCCAGGCACTCGACCTCGATAAACGTAAAAAGGCCGTCCTCGGTCGTGTGGCCGGCCGAGATGCCCAGGTTCTCCGAGATGGCCTTGACGATCACATCGCTGCCGCAGCCGCCAAGCTGACAGGGGGTCTAGACGGTCAGCAAAGGAGAACGTTTGTCGCGCCTCACTGCACAAAAAAAATAATAAAAATAAAAATAAAACCTACCGTCGTGCAGGCCTGCACAAAGTACTTGCCGACCGGCGTCCGGTTGTACATGGTGTAGAACGAGGCCACCTCGTAGACGCGCATCGGCGGCATCTCGAGCAGCCGCGCCACCTCGTTCATCACGCTGATGCTCGTGAAGCCGTGTTGGCGCTGGCCCAGGTCCAGGAGCGGCATCACCGCCGCCTTCTTGTACTGTGGCGGATACCGCTTGAGAATCTCGGCAATGACCTTTTCATTTTCGGGCGAGAACTTGAACGGCAGATCGGGGTTGTTGTCGGGCGTGTTGCGGTGCTGGAGGGGAGGGGGGGGGTG
>PCDN01000002.1:933099-952352 GCA_002778105.1 Ceratocystiopsis brevicomis
GGGGGGGGGGAGGTCAGCCGGAGTCACAGGAGAAATTTTGGAACAATAAACGGCCTGCTGCATACCACCATCAGGTTGTCGCTAGCCCTCCGGGCTGTCATCGACAGCGCCCGGACCTGCACCGGCTTTGCCGCCGCCGACCGCCGTAAGGCTGCCGCACCCACGCCGGACGCCCGCATGGCTAGCCGCAGAGCCGCCGGAGAAAGCCGCTTTGCAGCCATTGTGAGGGGAGAGAAGAAAAGACGAGCAGAGAAGTAAGAGGAACGGGGGATCTGCCGGGGGGGAGGAAATAAAAAGGGAAACACCCCGCAAAGTTCGGCCAAGGATGGGTCTGGTCCGGGTCAACCGCGACAAGCGTAGAGCGGGAGTAAAGATCGGCAGTACCGCGATAGAGGTACGTGTTTGATTTCGTGTTCGCCGACGAGGGAAGCCGGGCTGCAGACGGGCGGGCAGTGCTTGATAGAGCGAATGTGTACTCTTTGCCGTCAATTTGATGCTACTTTTGTTTCTCACAGGCCCAGATCAAATTGCACGGCTATGATTGGTCCAATTGATACAGAAAGAGCATTTCTGATCACATGATTAAACGAAATGGATACTTGCATATATAGCTTGATATGCATCTATGGAGTTGTCAAAGCGTCAAGCGCGTGCTCACTCACCGCCAGCGACCAGCAGGGGCGCCCATCAACGGACGGAATATCTTACCCCGTACGAAGAGCAAGGCGCGAATTACAAAAGACGAAGGAAAGAGGCTTTTGATGTCGCAGCCTCGTGTTAGCAATGCTCAGGTTTGTTTGTTTGCCTCTCCCCGCCGAGAATGTGCTGCTAGCGAAGCCGGGCCAATTCCACATTAGCTCGCGCTCGCGCTTTTCGCTGTCTACTCGTACCCGTTACTTGAGCGCAAATTGCGACAAGTAGTAAAGAGTGGGACAGGTATCGCTTATATAGGGACAAAGTACAAGAGGTACTTGTGTAGCCAACGGTGGTTGCTCCTTCTTCTTTATTTCCATCCCTTCGCTTGTAACTTCAATTTTGCGGCCCTGCGGGAAAGCTCGGGTTTGGCACTGGTCGCGTAATGCAGTAAAGATACACGGGAACGGGTGGATCCTGCCCCATAAAATGACGATGGGGGGAGGCAAAACAATGCAAAAAGGATCCAGCAGAGAGACGCGAGGCGAGGCCTGTGCTGATTGGAGCGCTTCATCTTTCGCAGGTCGTCGTTAAGAGCCTCACGTCTTTTAAAGGTCGTATCTTACTCGTTCTTCGGCCCTTCCAGGGCTCTGGGTGATATGAAGCTATCAGCAGCCTCGTCGTGTGCCGTTGCGCGACCTTGACAACGCGTCCGTGGTGGGTGACGTCTGTGCATCACCTCCCATCGTGATACGCGAGGCTGAGGAGTCGTGTGCGTTGGTAAAATGCTGTGCGTGTTGTTCATGGCGTTCTCGACTTTGGACTGCCCTTAATTTCACAGCGTAGCTTTCCAATACAAAGTAGTGGCCGGCCATAAATTCGCGCAGGACTCGCACCGACCTGTGGACGAGACGGCACTACCTATGATTTACGGAGGAAGTACGGAGTGTTTTTACGGTGCGACACGGCTCTGTAATGCCTGCTTTCACTGTGTGTGTACTGTGTCGATGGGGCGCGATTGCCGGATCCGTGCGAGCCCCACGGAAACAAACTTTCGTAGTAGAGAAACATCGAAAAACGAGGGAAATGAGAAAGCAGGATTGTATGGAATAGTGCCCCAAGTATACTTTCAGTGCTTGTTTAGTGTCCTGCACCCCAAGCATTGCCGGGCGCCGCTCGCTTTGACTCGCTCTTTTCGCTTTAATCCTATTTGTTCCTGGCACTGTTCGTTCCTTCCCGCGGACTCCTCTTTCCTTCTTTCTTTTCCTTCCTTCCTTTTTCTTCTCCTTTTTTCCTCTCTCCCTCTTTCCTCTTTTCTTCCCTTCTTCTTTTTCTCTTTCTGTCAACGTGTCGTTGTCTGAGTTCCCGCCTTTCCTCGTCTGCTCTTTCCTCTCAGCCAATCTCCACTCACCTTCCCCGAGCTTGCGCCGGCTCTCTTGCAGCAGTCTCTTGCTCACGTCGCTCCACCTTGCCTTGCCAAGCCTTAAGCTTCATAGAGCTCCCGCCCTTCTTTCAACCCAAAAGGTAAGAAACGACCCTGGGATCTAGCCTCCCAAATCTGTTTTGCAGCGTCTCCCAGTCGATTCCCCATTCCCATTTCCCTGGTTCCACTTCCCCAATCGCGTTTCCTCTGCACTTGTTGCCGCGAAATAAGAGGAGCAAGAAAGAAAAAAACGACCAGGCCCGCTTAGCAGCTATGCTATTCGGCGCACCCCCCCGGAAGCCGCGGCGATAAAACAAAGGGAAATTTTACCTAGCAAAATACCTAGCTGCACAATAATAACAACAGCGCCCACCCCCAAAACAAAAGCAGAAAAAGACTCGCTTTCTGTTTTTTTTTTCTCTTCTCTTTGCTTACTCCCCACCCGACACATTGAAAAAGCATCAATTCCCAATTGCTCACATCTTCTCGCGTCTTATCTCGTCTCTTGTCTTTTGTTTTTCTCTCTTTGTGCCGTCACCGCCTGACACTAATTCCCTCACCCAGAAGACCTCACACAACCGTCGCAATGGCCGCCATCGACACCTCTCTGATTGCGCGCAACGCCGCATCTCTCGCCAAGCGCTCGAACTGGGCAGGCCACGAGGCCGGTGTTATTGTTGTGTTCTGCATTGTCTTCCTTGTTGGTGTCGGTGTTCTGGGTCTGATCATTCACAAGTGCCTGGCTCGGCGCAAGCTGAACAAGGCTGCTAAGGCTTCGTCTTAGGGGACAGTGCCGTTAGTCAGGGAGCGGAGAATGAAGATGTGACATGGACGAGACGAGAATGGGGACGAGAGTTGACGGGGAGGAGAGGGTGGGAGTGGTGTGGGATAATGAGCTCGGACCGGACGGGGTCCTACTGCTTACGGGCAGAGGAAAAGCGTTCAGTCCTCGGGCGGCACTTTTTCGACAACAGTATTTCGGCCCAGTTGGACGCAATCGGACAAGACCACGGTCTTGATGTCACCTGTCTTACTTCCAATTCAACACGACCGTCCCCGCTGTATGGACGACGAATCGAAGCATCTTCCTGTGCTTGTCAACCTTCGGCTCGCCTGTCTTTCACCGGCTCTGGACGGATGTTTTTCTCCTGCTGCAAGAAAACGAATTTTCGAAAGCTAGGAAACAGGGGACAATCGAGCAACCGTGCCCGTCCGCCGCTTTACTTGTGTGTTCCTCGCGGAAGATAGTGCCACGATACCTCCAGCGTCAAAAGCCGCTTTTGTTTCGCAACACTATCTGAGACAGTTTGGAGTTCGACTTTTGCCGATTTGCGTTCGACATGGACTTCGGCTTCTGGGAGACGGCGGGGAAGGAAAGCTGGCCTTTTTTGCGCTTGTATACCTCTTTCTTTATTTTTTATAAATGTTTTTGCTGTTTTCGCACGATTCTTTGGATAACGGCATTTTGTCATTATTTACCCCCTTAATTTTTCTTCAACCAACTTGTGTATCTTGTCTCGTGCCGCGTTCCGACCACCTTCTCTGTCTATGGGATATCGATCGTGGATAGATGGATGAGGCCGTGGGCCGTCTGCTTTTTGTCAGAACATGGTTGGTTAGACGACACGACACGACAGAGGAAACCCACCGGGACAAACTGCCGGAGCCGGACGCCGGCGGCGCGCAGCACGGCGGCCGTGTCGGCGTCCATGCTGTAACTCTGGTTGTAGACGACCTCGCAGATGCCGACCTGGGCGATCTTGATGCTGCACGTCAAGCACGGGCAAGTATCACAGTACAGCGTCGTGTTGGGCGGGATGCGCTCGCGACCGGCCTCGAGCAGCGCGTTCTCCTCCGCGTGCAGGCACAGGCACGTCGCCAGCCCGGTGCCGCCGACGCCACCGCTGTTGCAGCGCTTGCAGCCGCCCTCGCCGCAGTTGCGCAGGCCGCGCGGCGTGCCGTTGTAGCCGGTGCTGATGACGCGGTGTTCGCGCACCAGCACGCACCCGACGCGCCGCTTCATGCAGTTGCTGCGCTGGGCGGCCAGCGACGCCAGCGCCATGAAGTAGCGGTCCCACGACGGCCGCAGCAGCTGCTCGGCGGCAGCGGCGTTGAGCCCGGCGCGGTCCAGCGCGGCGTACAGACGGTTGTGCCCCGACGCTGACGACGGCCCTTCTTCGTCGACGCCGCCGTTAGCGAGTCGCATGGTGGCGCGGGCCATGACCGGCAGCAGCGGCGGCAGCGGCGGCGACGACAGCGGGCGGCCGCCGCTGTCGCTGCCGAACAGCTCTGCATCGGACTGGGCCACGAACGCTTCCAGGCTCATCCCGTCTCCGCCGGCGCCCCGCGCCGCCGCCTGCCGCTGGGCCCGCCGCCAGCGCACCAGGACAGGCGCATCGACGCTGATAAGCAGAAAGAAAGGCCGGCGGCTCAGGACGTCGAGGACAGCCTCGTTGTTGACGCTGGTCGTCACCCAGCGCTCCCCCCAGCGGGTCGTGACGAAGTCGAGAAGGGCTTCGGCCGAGGGAAACGTCGTCGCCGTTTGGGCATCTGTCGTATCGGAGCTGCCACTGCTGCTGCCACTGCTGCTGTCGATATAAAGCCGCGTGAAGCCATGCCCCTCCACGAGATACTGGGCCACAGTGCTCTTGCCAGCACAAATGCCTGCGAAGAAAGAACGAACGCGGTCGCTGGTCAGGATGAGAAACGGAAGCACAAACAAGAGGAGACAGAGAGGACAAATGCATTACTTCCACAGATGCCAATTAACATGGTCTTTTGCCTTCCGTCGTGGGCGAGGGAAATCCTAATTTGTCTGTCTTGTCGTTCTACGTAGGTTTACGATACGCGGGTCTTGCAGGGCGATAAGGAAACGCGAAAATGTCGCGGTTGGCTTAGACGGACGGACGGCCGGCAGTGCACCAGGCTGGCTGCCGGTCCGCTCAACTAACTGGGCTGGACAGCTGATTGCAGCCGCCAGCATCTGCTGCCTATTCCGCCCTGCGCGTGACACGGGCCATGTGCGAACGTATGTAAGTATGTGCGTTGTTGCCACTAACGGCTACCCTGCTACCCCGCCCTAACACCTGCCCTCGACAGCCCTGCTTACCGACGTAATAATGACACAACCTTTCCATTACGCCGCCTGATTGTTTCGGAAGGAGCATCTGCCATTTCTCGCCTCGCCAACATCTCTCTTCTTCTCGAAAACGGCACGCTCTCACGGTTCTTGGTACCTACGTTTTACGTTCTTGTTGCGACACTCCCGTTCACACGAGCTCCCGAGCGCTCGACATCCCTAGACGCAGACGGAACCGACAGCCGCACCATCGCAGCCATGGCTGGCCTCCAGTTTGCGACGTTCAACTCGCTGGTCGAGATGCCGTTCTACTCGGCGCTTTTTGCCTCCAAGCTCGACCACGACAAACTCGACGACTCGGCGCGCGCCGTTCTGGGCCTCTACGAACCGCGGGCAGAGCGCGACCCTGTCACGAGCTCGCAGATGCAGATCCACGGCAGTGCCTTGACCAGCAACCAGTGCGCTCTTCTCTTCTCTTGCTCAGAATCGGTGGCGGCTGCTGACAGTTTTTTTTTTTCTTTTTTTTTTTCTTCCTCTAGGGCACCAGCAGGGATGGTCCGCGCCGAGGGCATCCTCAAGAACTACAACACGATCGAGGACTTTAAGCAGGCCGACAAGGCCGCGATGCTGCACACCGCAGCCCGGCAGGTCCGTTAGCTGTCTCTTATGTTGTCTCTTTTTCCTCTCCCGCATGCTGACACAAGGACCAGATCTGGGACGCCATTAAGGACGGCAGTATTTACGAAGTGCCTTCACTCCTCTCCAGTTTCAACCTGATATCGTTTGCCGACCTCAAGAAGTACCGCTTCACGTACTGGTTCGCCTTTCCCGCGCTGCACTCGGACCCCCAGTGGAAGCGGACGGGGGCTGTCGGGCATCTGAGCAAGAAGGAGACGGTGCAGCTGGTCGATAAGGTCGGCACGTGGCGCTATTCGACAGACAACCGGCAACACGGCTTCTTTCTAGCCAAGCGCGTGCGACAAGACAGGCGCAAGAGCACCGACAGCGAACGACCACGAAGCCCGTATCTCTCCAACGCCGACGACTTTGTCGAGCCCGACCTGGGCTTCCAGTGGCAGATTGGGTCGCTGCGGGACTTTGAATCCGGCTTCTTCAACGACGTCGCGGAGGAGGACCAGTTCATATCGTTTGTCGACCCCTCCTCCTACCCCGAGAACCCGGCCTGGCCGCTGCGCAACCTGCTGGTGCTGCTGCGCCAGCGATACCACCTGCGCAAGGCGCGGATTCTCTGCTACCGCGACACGCAAGCGCACCGGGACGAGCCGCGGAGCATCATCCTACAGGTCGCGCTGGACCACGAGGGCGAGCTGGAGACGACAGAGATGCCCAAGGTGACGGGCTGGGAGCGCAACGTGAACGGCAAGCTACAGGCGCGCATGGCGAACCTGGCAGACTACATGGACCCCGCGCGGCTGGCCGACCAGGCGGTGGACCTGAACCTGAAGCTGATGAAGTGGCGCATTTCGCCCAACCTCGACCTGGACAGCATCAAGGACATTTCGTGCCTGCTCCTGGGCGCCGGTACGTTGGGCAGCTATGTTTCGCGCAACTTGATGGGCTGGGGAGTGCGGCGCATCTCGTTTGTCGACTACGGCTCCGTGTCGTTTTCCAATCCGGTGCGCCAGCCGCTGTTTGAGTTTAAGGACTGTCTCCAGGGCGGCGCGCCCAAGGCGACGCGCGCGGCCGCGGCGCTCGAGCAGATTTACCCGGGCGTGGAAGCGCAGGGCCACGTGCTGTCGGTGCCGATGCTGGGTCATCCGGTCCTGGACGAGCAGAAGACGCGTGCAGACTTTGAGAAGCTCGAGAAGCTCATCGACAGCCACGACATTATCTTTTTGCTCATGGACACGCGGGAGTCGCGGTGGCTGCCGACGGTCATGGCGAAGGCCAAGGGCAAGATTGTGATGAATGCGGCGCTCGGCTTCGACACGTACGTGGTCATGCGGCACGGGGCCGAGCCGCTGGACGGCTCCGAGGACACGCTTGGCTGCTACTTTTGTAACGACGTGGTGACCCCCGCGGATGTGAGTTTTTTTTTTGGGAGAGGGGGGTTTTTTTTTGTTTTTTTTTTTGGGGGGGGGGGTTCTTTTCGCATGCTCTGGCATGCTCTCGCATGGTCCCGTGTGAAGTCTGCTAACACATCCTGCAGTCCGTCAAAGACCAGACGCTCGATCAGCAGTGCACAGTGACCCGACCTGGCGTGGCGGCCATCGCGTCGGCCTTGCTGGTCGAGCTGCTGGCCAGCGTGATGCAGCACCCGCTGCGGCACCATGCGCCGGCGCCCAAGCCGTCGTCCCGGCCCAACGAGCCGCTGACGTACGAGCGGGATCCCGAGGACCACCCGCTGGGGATCGTGCCGCACCAGATCCGGGGGTTCCTGTCGACGTTCCAGAATATGATCATCCGCGGGCAGTCGTACCCGCAGTGCAGCGCGTGCAGCAAGTCGGTGCTGGACGCGTACCGGCATGAGGGCTGGGGCTTTGTGATGAAGGCGCTGGGCAACCGCGAGTACGTGGCGGAGCTGTCTGGGCTGGCGGAGATCCAGCGGCAGGCGGAGGCGCTGGCGGAGCAGCTGGACCTGAGCGACGACGAGGTGGCGGGCGGCGACGATGGCGAGGCAGTGGTGCTGTAGCGGGCGGCTGTGGCTGCTGGTTGACGGGGGAGGCGTGTCTCTTGTATCCACGGGCGTTTTTCCGATTTTTTTTTTTTTTTCTTTTTTTGAGGACACGATTTTGCATTACAGGGGAGCCCAGGCTAGGCAGGACCCGGAGAACAGCGTTTTTGGTGTTTTGTTTATTCTTTTCCAGTTCTTTCTTTCTTTTTTCCAAGATTCTCAATAATTTCGGTCATTTATTTCTTGTTTATTCTGTCTGCTATTCTTTTCTGCTTGTCGCTTGCGCTTCACCGCGCTCACCTGTCTGATAGTTGTCACCAGTGCTGTCTGTCGGCCAGGTTGCGTTGCATCCGCGTGCACCTGACCGAATGCACTCCGCAAAATGCAATGTGTCCTGCAGTCCTGCATCGCCTGCATCGCTTTGCCTCTCGAACAATTACGGAGTAAGATAAGATACGTGAACTGTCCCACTTTTCTGGATGCTGTACCCCCACACTACTAGACGAGGACAGTCAGGCGGATTACAGCCCTTTGCACAAGGGCGCAGCACGGCCGCCGCGCTGGAGCGGTGTCTTATTTGTCTTATTTCTTTTTTTTTCTTTTCTGGAGTTGGACCATCCGCCCGCCCTTCGTATTTTCCGGCCTTTTCCCAATAAATTAACCCAGCCTCTTTGCCGACCCGATTTCTGTTGGGCGCGCCCGGAACGACACTGCCTGCCTCCCACACACACTGGTGTTTCGGTTTTCCCTGCTTTTTGCCTGGTTCCCCAGAGTTCAATTCTGTTTCTTCCTGTCAATTGGACCGTTCTCCGTACCGAGGGGGGGGGGAGGGTTTGGCAGAACAATCCAGAAGCTTGCCAAGGGCGTTTGGCAACACCGGGGCGACCGGACCCCCACTCGGACGTCAACCGGGGTGAGAAAAGGGGGGAGGAAGAGGGAAAAAGGAGAACGAAAAAGAAGGCAGAAAGAAAAGAAAAAAGAAGAAAAAAAGAGAGAGAAAAAACGAGAAAACAAAAACATGCTGCACTCAGCATGGTCGACGACCCTGACCGGTCTCCTGTCCCGGGCCGTGGCGTACCGTGTGCCCTCTGTCGATGACTACCCGGGCGTGCTGGTGCCGCTGGACGACGCCCACCGGTACAGCCACACGGCCCGGTCGGGGCAGCGGTCGGCGTATGCGGTGCCGGTGGCGGAGGAGGCGAGCGGCGGCGACGTGGAGCGCGGGCACGACAACGACAACGACGATGCCAACGACGATGCCAACGACGACGACGACGACGACGCGGCGCAGATGCTGCCGATGCGGGCGTGCGAGTACAGCATCGAGGGGCTGCGGCGCAGCGTGCGGCAGCGCGAGGCCGGACAAACGGGCAAGGAGCCGCCGTGGACGGCCTACGAATGTGCGTTCCGCTTCTTTTGTCGTGCTCCCCCCCTCTCTCTGCCTCTGCTCACCCAGCAGTAAAATCCAAGCTCATCAACAAGGCCATCCAGGACATTGGCATGGGCCGCTACAACTGGCAGCTGTTTGTCCTCTGCGGCTTCGGCTGGTTTGCCGATAAGTGTGTTTTTTCTTTCTTTCTTTCTTTCCCTTCTGAGACACCCGGCCTGACCTCCCCAGCCTCTGGATGCAGGGCGTCTCCCTGATCCTGCCGTCGCTGTCCGCCGAGTTCGGCATCGCCGAGAAGACGGTCCGCTACACCACCAGCGCCCTCTACCTCGGCCTCTCGCTCGGCAGCTTCTTCTGGGGCGTCGGCGCCGACGTCCTCGGCCGCCGCCTCGCCTTCCACTGCACGCTGCTGCTCACCAGCCTGTTCGGCACCCTGGCCGCCGCCGCGCCGTCGTGGGGCGCCGTCTGCGCCTGCGTCGCCGCCCTCGGCTTCGGCGTCGGCGGCAACCTGCCCGTCGACGGCGCGCTCTTCCTCGAGTTTCTGCCCGACGCGTCCAGCTCGCTGCTGACCCTGCTGTCTGTGTGGTGGCCCGTCGGCCAGCTGTGCTCGTCCGTGCTGGCGTGGGTGCAGATCGCGGGCGCCGGTGCGGGCGCGGGTCCCGACCACGACGACGTCGACGGGACCGTCCCCGCCGGCTGGCGCCACTTCCTCGCCACCGTCGGCTTTCTGACCTTTGTCATGTTTGTCGTGCGGTACTTTGTCTTCCACCTGTTCGAGTCGCCCAAGTTCCTGCTGCTGCGCGGCCGCCAGGCCGAGGCCGTCGCCGTCGTCCACGGCCTGGCCCACCGCAACGGCACCAAGACCTGGCTGACCGAGGCCATCCTCGATGCCGTCGCCCAGGACAGCCGCCGAAGCAGCCGCAGCCGGTTGGTCGGCGACGGCAACAGGAGCCCTGCCGGCCGAAACAGAACCAGAACCAGCAGCACTGGCAGCACTGGCAGCACCGGCAGCACCGGCAGCATCAGCAGCACCAGCAGCACCGGCAGCAGCACCGGCCACCACTACGCGGCCATCCCTCTCGCAACGGCCTCGACCACCAAGACGCCGCGGCTGCTCCGGGACCGGCTGACGGCCTTCTCCGGCGACCGGCTGCGGCCGCTCTTCCAGACGCGCCAGCTGGGCACGGCCACGGTGCTGATCTGGGTGGTGTGGGCCACAATCGGCATGGGCTACCCGCTGTTCAACGCGTTTCTGCCGCAGTACTTGTCGCACGGAGGGGGGTCGATGGCGTCCGCAGCAGCAGCGCCACCCAGCGTGGTCTACCGCAACTACGCCATCACCAGCGTGGCGGGCGTCCCCGGCAGCCTGCTGGCGGCGTACACGGTCGACAGCACGTCGCCGTTTCTGGGCCGGCGCGGGACGCTGGCGACGTCGACGCTGGTGTCGGCCGTGTTCTTGTTCCTGTTTGTGGCGCTGGGCCGGACGCCCGGCTGGCAGCTGGTGTTTTCCTGCGTGGAGGCATTTGCGCAGAACATCATGTACGGCGTGCTGTACGCCTTCACGCCCGAGATCTTCCCGGCGCCGGTGCGCGGCGCCGGCACGGGCGTGGCCAGCTTCTTCAACCGCGTGACGGGGCTGCTGGCGCCCGTGCTGGCGGCGACGCTGCCGGGCGACGGCGCGACGGCGCCCATCCACCTGGCGGCGGTGCTGATTCTGCTGGCGTTCTTCGGCATGGTGCTAATGCCGATTGAGACGCGTGGGCGGCAGCGTCTGTGATGGCAGGTAGAAAAAAAAAAGAAAAAAAAAAAACATCATTCCATCTATGTCTCCTCCTCGTCGTCGGCCCACCGCCGCCGCCGCCGCTGCAGCGACCGGCTGACGGCGTCGCGCACCAGGGGATCCGCACGAATGGTGTTCTGAACGAGCCACTCTTGGATCTTGGTGCGCACGGCACCCAGCGCGGCCTCGTTCTGGCCGGCAAAGGGCGCGAGCTCCATCTCCAGCAGCCGCGTGGCGTCGGTGTCGAGCGACGTGGCCACGGCATCGAGCTGGTCGAGGGCGGTGAACAGGCGTGCGCGCCCCAGAGTGTTCTCGTCGTTGTTGCCGGCGCCGGTGCTGCTGTTGCCGCCGCTGTTGAACACAATCTGCCCGCTGCGCGTGTCGGCGCCCAGCAGGGGCCCGATCTGTGCAAAGCCCAGATACGCGGTGACGCTGAGCTTGCGTGCCAGCGCAACGGCCTGGAAGGGCAGCACCGGCGCGTGCAGCCAGCCAGCACCACCACCAGCACCACCAGCACCACCACCATCACCAAACGCCGCCAGCAGCGGGTTGACGACGTGCGTCAGCAGCCGTGGGTGCACCGGGCGCGTCAGCAGGTGCAGCTCAAACGCCAGCACGCTGCCCAACACCAGCCACCGCGCGTACCAGCCCCACGTCAGGTACCCCAGCAGGCCCAGCCCGTACAGCGCGGCGGCGGCCACGGTGTAGTACGGCACCAGCAGGCGCACGCCCAGGGCGACAAAGTCGGCAACGGTCACGCAGCCGACGGCAGCGTCGGTGCTCTCGCCGCCGCCGCGTGAAGAGGCGGCCCAGGCCACCGACGCCGGGCCGAAGCGGTCGTACGCGAACCGGCGCGCCGGGTCCAGCAGCGTGTCGGCAGCCGTCTTGAGGTGGACAAAGTAGGCGGTGGCGGCCGGCGACCCCCCAGACCCAACCTTGTCCGGGTGGTGCAGCGCGGCCAGGCGGCGGAAGCGGGCCTTGATGTCGCGGTCAGTGGCCGAGGGCAGCACGCCCAGGTCCTGGTAGAAGGAGCCGGCGCGGCGCACGTCGTCGTCGGCCTCGTAGATGGTGTAGGCCAGGTACAGGGCAATGACGAGGATGTGGATGCGGCGGCGGTGCTCAGCAAAACGCGGCGAGCCGGGCTGGGGACGCGGGTCGCCGGCGCGGATGGTCAGGGAGTAGTAGAGGCTCTGGACGAAGCCGGTGACGAGCTGAGGAAGGGGGGGGGGGGCGGGGTCAGAGACGAATCAGGATAGACAGAGCACGGCGCTGGAGGTTTAGAAGAACATACATTTGGCAGAAAGCTCCATCCGAAAAGGGACACAAGTCTCGACATGGTGGCGGTTCAAAACGAGTGCTCGTAGAAGAAGGAAAGTGAGGGTTTTCAGGAGAGCTGGTTTCAACCACTGTTCTAGAAAGAGTGGGGTCCGAAATAGGCGGTGTAGAACGGCAGTATCTTACATCACGACGCGTTTCCTCCCCAGAGCGCCCATCACAGCTTCGCCGCCGGCACCGCCGCCGCCGGCACCGCCTCCTGGGCAAACCGGTCGCGCAGCGCCTTGCGCAGGATCTTGCCGGACGGGTTTTTTGGGATGGCGTCGACGAAGACAACGCCGCCGACCAGGCGCTTGTGCGGCGCAACGCGCGCGGCCGTCCAGGCGGCAATGTCGGTGGCCGAGGCGGCGGTGCCCGGGGTGCGGACGACGTAGGCGCGCGGGCGCTCCTCCTCCTCTGCATCCTCGTCGGTGCTCCCGCGCCCGCGCACACGCACGCCGACGACGGCGGCGTCGGCGACGTCCGGGCGCTCGAGCAGGACGGCCTCGAGCTCGGCGGGGGCGACCTGGTTGCCCTTGACCTTGATGAGCTCCTTGCGGCGGTCGACAATGTAGAAGGCGGCGCCGGGCCCGTAGCGGTCGACGTAGCCGATGTCGCCGGTCTTGAACCAGCGCGAGCCGTCGGCGGCGTCGACGTGGACGGCGGCGGCGGTGGCGGCCGGGTTGCGCCAGTAGCCGCGCAGCAGCGTCGGGCCGCTGATCCAGAGCTCGCCGGGGGTGTTGGCCTTGGTGATGTAGCGGGGGGCGTTGTTGTCTGTGGCGGCCTCTTCGTCGTCCACCGCCACCAGCCGCGCCGCGCAGTTGGGCGCCAGCTCGCCCACGGCCGCGCCGGCGTTGGCGCTTTGCAGCGGCGCCGTCGACGGCGCCCAGCACGTGCACGTGCACGTCACCTCGGTCATGCCCCAGCCCTGGTGCACGGCCACGCGGCCGTCCGGCCACAGGCGCTCGAGCGCGGCGGCCGACTCGCGCGCCAGCGGCGCCGCGCCGCAGCTGGCGTTCTCGACGCTGCTCAGGTCGAACTGGCGCGTCAGCGGGTGCTTGGCCAGCGCGACCGCGATCGGCGGCACCAGCGTCAGCCCCGTGATGCGGAACGCCTGCACGTGCTGCAGCATCTTGGCAAAGTCGAAGCGCGGCATCACGTACACCGGCACGCCCACGTGCGGGAACGTCACCACAAAGTACGTCTGCCCAAACGCGTGGTACAGCGGCAGGAAGCACAGCCCCAGCCGCCGCGCCCGCTGCGCCGCCGCCTCTGCCGCCGTCAGCCCCGCGTCGAACACCGCCACCACGCCGCTGCAGTTGGCCACGTACGCCCGGTGGCTGATCTCCACGCCCTTGGGCAGGCCCGTCGTGCCGCTGCTGTAGTTGAGGCAGCACGTCGTCGCCGCCGGCTCTGCCGGCTCCGTCCAGTCCCACACCAGCGCCCGTGTCCGGTTGCCGCCCACCAGCGCCAGCCAGTGCTGCATGCCGCCGCCGCCCAGCCCCGCCGCCGCCGCCGCCGCCACTGTGGCCATCGTCGCCCGTGTCGCTGCCGGCGGGGCCGGCGCCTCTGCCTCCGCCACGCCCGCCACATTGTCCTCGGCCTCGTCCAGCACGTAGATGCGCTCCGCCGGCAGCCCCGCTGCCGCCGCCGCCTCCACCGCCGTCGCCAGGCTGCCGGCCGCCGCCACCAGGTAGCGTGCGTCCGCGTCGCGCAGCTGGTACGCCAGCTCGCGCGCCACGTACGACGGGTTCGCGCCGCTGAAGACGCCGCCCGCCATCAGGATGCCCACAAACAGCGCCGGGTAGTACAGGTTGTTGCCCGAGAACACCAGCACGCGGTCGCCCGGCTGCAGACCCGCCGCCAGCAGACCCAGCGCCACGCGCTTGGCCAGCAGCCGGTAGCCCGCCTGCGTGACAAAGTGCGTGTCCGGCCGGTCGGCGTCGATGAACTGCTTCTTGTCGCTCAGCGGGTCCTGCGACGACCCGAAGAGCCACTGCTGCAGCGAGCAGCGTGGCACCAGCGTGGTCCAGCGGGAGTGGATGGTCATGTTGGTGTTGACGATGTTGACGATGTTGACGATGTAGGGTGGTTTTGGCTTCGTTTGTCGAATTGATTTCTTTGCCGCAGCACCTGTCGTGTTTGGTAACGCAACAACAGACAAAAACAAACGGAAATCAGACGACGATGAAACAAATCCTGCGAAAAGAAACGAGAGAGACGCAAGAACCAAGACAAACCGGCCCTTTTACCAAAAGGAGAGCCCGAGCCGAGGCCGGCACAACCCCTCTCTCCAACCGCATGGTCATGCGAGCCGGTTCTGGCGTCCTTTTGGAGTAAAGCAAGTCAGCTCGCATTCTCACCGCCGGGAGTCCACATCACACTGGGATAGCTCCATGCTTCCCCGCCTTTTAGTCTGCGTTAGCCCGAGACGACATGTGCAGAGTGCAACCAACCCTTTCTCCCGTTCTCCGGCTCCCGTTGTCCGGGACAAAACAAATGAAGCCACACAGATGTTGTATTAAAATGAGCTGGTGGGCTAAAAACTAATTGAGAAGGGCTGGTCGCCTCTTTCGAAACGGCCCCAACCGTGCAACCGGGTTTCGCCCCAAGGCACAAGAAAGAAAAGAAGGATCCAACGATCCGAAGGATCCAATGATCCGAGCATCAAGCCGACGCCCAAAAGCTTAGAACAGCTTGTGCTCCAGCGTCATGTCCGACTCCGGCTCCAGACCAACGCAGGCACGGAAGATGTTGGTCAGCGCCGCGCGCTGCTTGGCCAGCGCGTTGACCACCGGCGTGCCCGGCGGCGTCAGCGGCGCCTTGAGCATGTAGCTGAGCACGCTGAGCACGCTGTGGAAGCTCTTGTACTCGCCCGCGCCGTGCGCACGCCACTGGATGCGCGTCATCATCTCGCCAATCAGCACCAGGTCGATGATCAGCGGCGACGCCAGCAGCGAGTCCTCGCACACGTTGAACAGGCTGATCGTCTGGTGGCCGCCCATGAAGATCTCGGCGTAGTACTCGTCCAGCGCGCGCTTGTTGTCGCCCACCGCCGGCATGTACTTGATCACCACCGTGTGGTCCGGCTTCTCGCCCGGCTTGTACAGCACGTGGTTGGCCTCCACCATGTCGTCCACCACGTTGGACTTGGAGATCTCCTTGGACCGGAACTGCCGCTGCGAGCTCAGGTTCTTGCCGTCGTTGTTGCCCAGGTGGTTGTAGCTGGCAATCGACGTCAGCCGGATGCCCGCGTTGATCAAAAAGTCCACCAGCGCCGACTTCATCTTGGTCTGGCCCGACTTGAAGTCGTCGCCGCCGATGAACGCGTTGTGGCGCTCCGCCAGCGCAATCGCGCCCGGCACGAACGTGTTCTGCGGCGAGCCGTTGATGAACGGCGCGTTCTCCAGAATCGACGCCACCGCGAAGACGGTCGACGGCGCAACCTCCTCGTGGCCGTTCTTGATCGCGGCCAGCAGGTTGTCGGCCGTGTCGTTGACGCCCTCGACAATGTCGGCAAAGCGCTCCGTGTTGGCGGTCCACAGGACAATGACCTTGTCCAGGCCGTTGTTGGCCTTGAACTCGCGGATGTCCGCGCGCAGCTTCTCGACATGGGCCCACTCAGCCTTGGAACCGGCAATCAGGTTGTCAGCGCGGTCCTCCTGGTTGGCGGCAATGAAGTCCGGGTAGTAGATGCTGGGCAGCGGGCGCAGCGCGGCCATCTCCTTGCGGACCATGGCCTTGAGGGTAGGCTCCAGCACGCCGGCGCGGTCCATGGACTCGGCAATGGTCAGGCTGCTAATGTCCCAGCCGCCAATGACGAGGTCGTTGGGGTGGACCATGGGCAGGATGTCATGGAACGGGATGTTGACATCCGCGTTCGTCGTGGCGTCCGAGCCCAGCTTCATGGTCGAGCCCATGACGACGGAGCCGTAGTAGTTGGCGGTGCGCGGGCCCTCGCGGGTGTCCCAGGTCAGGCCGCGGCGGTTGGCCAGGATGGCGGCAGTGACGGTCGAGCCGTTGTTGCCGCCCCAACCGACCAGCATGACGCCGACCTTGGGGACCTTGCGCTCGGTCTTGAAGTCATAGACGGTCTCCTTGGGGATGGCCTTGAAGGCGCCGTCCGCCGTCTTCTGCACGCTGGTGGTGCGGTAGGTGTACTTGGACTCAATGGCCGCGTCGGTGTAGACGACGTTGGGCGAGTCAACTTTAAAGGTGGTGCCGGTAGGCACAGAGGTGGGAGAAGGTCCATTCCCGTTGGCGGAGCCAGCGTCAATGTCGGCGTGAGGGGCCATGACTGTGGTGGGGAGCAAGTAGAGAAAAGAAGGAAGTCGGGATCGTTGGATCAGGAAGTCCTTTTATTCAGTATCGATTGCGTCCGCTGAACTGGCAGAGGGGGCACCACTGCGGGCTCCGGCAAACGGGTGATGGACCCTGCATTGTTAAGAGACGAAAGAGAAGACGGAAGAGACGACGGGAGCAAAAAAAAAAAAAAAGACAAAAAAGAGACAAAAAACTCACGAGTTGAGGAGATTCGAAAACGTGGTGGCGGTGTTTAGCGATCGCAACCCGGAGAGTGCGATCAAACAAATTGAGGAAGCGTTTTTTTTTTGGTTTGATTTCGTTGAAAGAGAAGCTGTTTGTGAGAGGGGGAAGAACGGGAAGAAAGAAGGGAGAAGAGAGAAGGGAGAAGGGGCTTGTCTAGCGTGGGTGAGGGACAATTTATACGTACTCTGAAGGATGGATCCGGTTGAGAGCGTTAGGACACGAAGGAAGGCGCGAAGCGACGAGACGAAAAACCAAGCGAACTTTTCGGGTGGTTTTGGTGGGACCGGCGAGGGGCACCGGCATTATCGCGGGGCTTATCGCCAAGCGCCGGGCGGAGGGGTTCGGCAGGCAGCCGTCCGTACTCCGTGGACGGAGAAGCGCCGTCTGTTGTGCCACAATAAAAAAAAAAGAATAAAATGTTGACGGGATGGGTCAATTCAAAAAGCCTTGACGTGATCGGTTTTTTTTCCCCCCGTCTTTGTTCCTCCTTTCCGTGACAACAAAGAAGCCCTCTCAGATCACGTGCCGATAACAGTTCCTCCGATGCCACACTGCCCCTCCGATGAAATGCTGCGAACTAGCGACTAGCGCCGGCCACGACAGCCAAGCAGCAGAGCGAGCGCCCTGGAAACCAGGAACGAAGTGACCTAAGGGCCAGGCTACTGCAGACACCGCTCCGTATACATACATACGAGTATCTTACGAGCGACCGGGTGCCGTGGCCATCGGGGTCCCGTAGGCGTTTCGGGCAGACACGGAGTGTCGGAGCCCGTGTCGATCTTTTGGAAGAGCGGTGAGCCGGCAAAACGAGTCGGCGGCTAGAGGATCTGGTGCCTGAGGCAGAGAGACGCACAGACCAGCAGGCAATTTAGGCGGAAGTGGGCAAATTGCTGAGGAAGGGGAAACTCACGGAAAAACGCAAAGTTGGGGCCCAGCCAGGCCAGGCGAGGCCGATCAGACGAGCACGCGTCTCGCGCGTACGGGGAGCATCGTATCCGGAATACGATGTGAGCATCGCGAGAACAGGGCGTGCACGCGAGGGTCTCGCGATCGGCGGTAGGGATCGGTCATAGAAAGTTCTGACGGTTATCCCTTTGGGAGATGACCCGTGGTGTATCCACGTCGTAATGGGTATATTTCCTCGTACGTAAAAGCTTAGGACAGAAGCAGTCTCGTATCTACGGCGCGCGGAGCGCGGAGCAGCGTGCAGCATTCGTCAACGGACAGTAAACCGTCTCCGCCGCTGTCGATCGGCAGGGGGGGGAGCGGCCTCATTTCTGCATTTCTTGATCTGCGAGAGAGAGCATGCAGTCAGTATCATGCCGTCATGAGCATGTTTCCGGTTGGCCTAGGGCTGGGGTGCTCAAATTGCGATCCAATAGCCTGGCGGCTCGACGGGTCCTGGGGCAGATGACGGGTGACGGACATGCTGCTGAAAACGGGCGCTGTTGAACCCTGATAGGCAAGGCCGGCGACAAGCAGTTCATTGCTCATTTGCGCTGAGCATGATCGACACCTGGTCGTTGGCCTGATTGGGAATAGTTCAAGACCGTTGTGTAGCTGAGAGGAGGCTGTGCTTGCTTTTTTTTCCCTGTATCTTACTTCGTCCATGGCAGTTGTTTGTTGTTTGTTTGTTTGTGTTGTTTTGTTTGTTGTTCGTGGTTTGTGGTTGCGTTGCTTGCTTTTTGCTCGTATTTGTCTTGAGGAGATGGAGTATGAGCTCGTAAGATAAGATACTTTTACGATACAGGAAACAAGAGCAAGTCCGTCTCTCCTACCCACCCACCCACCACCCCATAATACGAAATTGCTCGTGGAATTGCTAGGCCCGTGACAACGGTGGCGAGCCTTGTGTCCCCCCCCCCCCCCCCCCCCCTGACCAGCGGGCTTTAGTGCCTGTGGCTCTCTCCGCAGTTGCCCCGTGCTCACCGACGGCCTCGAACTTACGCCCCTGAAACGAAGAGCACGGCCTGTGTATCTTACAAACGAGCAGCGACGGCCTCCTCCGTGTGTGGCCTGAGACCGTTTGCGTTCCAAGTGGGCTGCAAGAGCAGCAAGCGGAGAGGGAGAGCGAAGGAACAGAGGAGCAAAAATAGACAAAGAGAAAGACGAAAAGAAAGAGAGAAAAAACAAAAGAGGGAAAAAGAGAACCGCGTTCTCTCCCTTCGCGCCCACCAAACCTCCCTTCGCTCTTCGCTCTTCACGTCCCACCACCACCCACCACAGCGTAAGATACGAGCCGGCCCCGTCCACACGCGGCACTCTACACGTCGATGCCGCCTGGCGCATTCTTGGGCGGCGCGATGCATTCTTCGCAGCTGTCTCGCCTGGGCCATTCCTTGACGGCTCGTCCTCCGACGACGTCAACGATACGAAGCGCTGCTCTTGTGCTCCGTATATAAACTCGTAGCTTCCCTCCCCGTCTGCCATGGTTGTCCCTCCCCTCCCCCCCCC
>PCDN01000002.1:957275-985387 GCA_002778105.1 Ceratocystiopsis brevicomis
CCACCAGGCCCTCCCGCGTGCGGTGCGTGCGGCGCGTGCGCCGGGTACGCCATCTGCTGTGGGACGCCACCGGGGCCCATGCCGCCCGCATAGACCGGCGGGCCGCGGGCGTCGCGCGGGAGCGGGATCTGCGGCCAGTTGACGCGGTCCGACAGCATAAAGTCCTTGCGCGCGATCTGCCCGGCGCGCTGCAGGTTGTTGCGGTGGTCCAGCAGCGACCGCAGCCGCGGGTCCAGCCGGATCTTCTTGACCGCCGCCGGCTCACGCTCGTCCGCAGGGCCGTAGTGCACCAGCCACAGGCTGGGGTCGACCGGCGGCGCGTTGGGGTTCGGCACCTTGGGCGGCATCAGGCGGAAGCGCCGGCGGGAGTGCGTCGCAAACTCCTCGTCGGGACGGAAGCCGACCGGCTGGTGGAAGACTTCGAGGATCTGTTGTTCACGTCTGTCAGTGCCCGTCTCGTCCGCTTACTGTCTTCGCTCGGACATACCAGCCCATCGCGGATCTCATGCTGGTAGTACATCTCGCCACGCGGCCACACGTAGCCGTCCGTCGCAAACTCCGTGCCCATCCGCTGCAGCGGCTGCCACGTCAGCAGAATCGTGCCGTCTTGTGGCGCCTCCAGGTACGTCCAGAAAAACGGCGCGCCCTCGCGCGCGATGCGCGGCGCACTGAGCAGCCATTCGGTCACGTCGGGAATGCCAAACCGCGGCACCAGCGGATACCGGTACGCACTGATGAGGTGGATATGCGACAGCTGTTCGGTGCATGGGGTCAACAACAGAAAACGACGAGGCCAACAAACACGACAAGCGAGCTCTCCTCCTCCTCCTCCCTGCCTCCCACGCCCCCACCTCTGATCTCCCACGTCGCCGTATCATCCGTTCCTTTCTTCCCTATACTCATCACTCACCAGCTCCGGATGCACGTTGTAGCTCGGATCGGCTGCCATTGTGCTGTCTTTGCTGTCTTCTTTCTTGGCTCCTTTTTCCTGTCGTTCTTTTACGAGCTGCGCGAGCTGCGCTTCTCCACCAACGGAACCACAAATTCAGTCGAGAAAAATAAAACAGCACAAATGCAAGGCGCGGCCGAGATGCGCGCGCGCGTCGGCGTGGATTGGGCTGGTTCGGTCGCTGCAAAGGGGGACGAGATGGGCGTTTGGCAGCAGTTCGGCGAGATCGCGAAACGCTCCGGCTTTGCTTTTTTGGGTCGCTTTGTCGCGTCGCTGCGGTTGTGGCTGGTTGTGGCTGGTGATGCTTACTCATCGGTGTTGTTGAGGTTCAACCCCCCCTTTTTTGCTTTTGAGAGTGTTTTTCTCTTTTTCATTTTATTGGACAAACTGTGCATCCTGTTCATGGCTTTTAATAGCAGAAACAATTTTTTTTTCTTTTTTTTTCTCAAAAAAAGTACGGATATATGAAAACAAACAACCAAACTGACCCAGAGAGACGAGTCGAGAATTAAAATAAAAAATAAAAAATAAAAAACGGCAACGAGCTCACGTAGACGATATTAAGAAAAAGTAGGGATATATGAAAACAAACAACCGAACCAACCCAGAGAGACGAGTCGAGAATTTTTTTTAAAAAAAACCCGGCAACGAGCCAGCTCACATAGACGATATTGGTTGACATGGCACGAGTTCACATGAAATGAGTCCGCAGCCTCTTTTCCTGGGTTTTGCGCGCCTCCAGACGAATGGGTTCGATGGGTGTGTTGCAGCAGGTGTAGCCATTCGTTTCCACCGACACGCGGTTGAGGCACTTGGAGCAGCGCCACCAGGTTAGGTCCGTGGGCAGGTTGGACAGCCAAAGGCGCTCCATTTCTTGTTTTGCACTGAACTGGGTGGTGGCCGAGAGGGCCGCCGTGGACGAGGCCGTCGGCGCCGGCCCGTGGGCGTTGCTGCCGTGCTTGATCAGGTCCTCCCGGTGCACGTCCCGCAGATGGTCCCGGAAGTGGTCTTTGCGGTGGTGCGCATTCTTGCTGCGGTTGCAGTCCAAGTAGTCGCAAATGAAGCATTGCTTTTCAGCCGGAAGCCCGTGGATGTGCAGCTGGTGGCGGTCGAGGTCGGCGTGGCGTGAGAAGGCAAGGTCACAACCGGGCTCTAAGCAGCGATGCTTTCTGTGCGGTTCCGGCGCAGGAAGTGTCTTGGATACCGTGCGCGAGTTCGAGCAGAGCAGCGGTTTGTTCCTGCAACCAATGCCGTTTCTGCCATTCTGATCGGCGAGGTCGCTGTGTTTGCCAACTCCATAGCTCTTGCCTATGGTATGCTCACGGCGTTTTCTGTTGTTGTTCCCGCCGGGTGCAATTCTGACTGTGGCAATTTTGTTTGCCCTTGGGGTCGCTGATGTGCCAATGGTCCGCGTAGGACAAGGAGCGACCAGGGGCAGCATGGGCCGGTCCAGGTCCATTGTATAGAGCTGATTATCATCCAAAGTAGGGCATGGTTCAAAGCTTGTCTCAAATTCAGATGGGCTGGAAGACGTGCTGCTGGGAGAAAGGAGAAAGTCAGCACTGGACTTCTGGCAGGAGAAGAATTCCGTTCTCTTTGATTATATTCTCGTACCTCGACGTCCAGCCATGATCGGGTTCTGTCAAACTGGGAATAGGCCCGTAGTCCATGGACGCCCAATGCGACGAAGGCAAAAAAGAGAACACATCCAAGTCGCCACTACCGGAGAGCATGTCCCGGGGGATGTCGTAGAAATTTTCAGGGCTGGTCACATCAAGGCGGCTAGTCGAGCATGGGTGCTGCCAGCAGTTACTGCCGCTCAAGGACGACGGCCAAAAATTGTCATACCTGATTTGAGACTCGAGAAGGAAGTCCCGACGGTTAGAATCAACTAGTCCCATTCTATGTTCGGATCACAGATGAGGCTCAGAAGAACGTAAAAGGGAAGAAAAAGAACGTAGATGGAACAAAGTCAACGTGAGGAAAAGGGGAAACATCTGGAAATAGGAGAAATGGCCGTTATAGGAGAGTTCACGGAAACCCCAGTGGGGTGGCGGAGATGACAGATTTTCGAGCATGCAGGCAGACGACGATAAAGTCTAACGGAGCCGGGTAGCCCCCAGATTTAAACTTGTCGAGGTCGCCGGCCGTTTTATATACCGGCGAAGACGCCTCTGCGCACCAAGTTTCAAACTAAGGCGGACCAGGTACGAAGTACAAGGGAGCAGCGGCTCTAGGTGAATCGATCGAAGTGTTAGCATATTAGCATACATCTCCCTCGACCATTGGCGCCCACTTCTCAGCAGAAGGAATAGACAGCACGAGGCTCTGCGGCTCAAAATGCACCAGACGAATCACAGGCACAGCCGAATATGCCAGAACAAAAAAAAAGCGGTGAAGGCGGTCCCGCTCTTTGAAAGGCTGCACGACGATCAGAGCAGCCAGTCGCGGCGCATGGTATTGGGAGACCAAGGAGCAAACATGATACGCAACAGCGGATACGCGGGGTCGGATGCGGGCGTCCACTAGGGTACAAGGCTGCGCCGCACGCCAGCGTCCGCTTGTAGCCGCCCGTCGGCTCCACTCCCCTTTCTGGTTACGGAAGGCGGCAACGTATATACCCCGTGTAGCCTGGAAAGGAAAGGGGCCATCCTTTCGTCCGGGGCTTTGCGTAAGGCGACATGTGAGCGAGGTGAGGCGCGTCGCGGGCTCGCTCTTTCTTATCGCGTTGCGCGCCAGGTCGCCTTTTTAGTCGCCACAGCATCGGCTAGGCACGGGAATCTGCACAACGTCTTTGCATCGGGAAATGTACATCCGCCTCGTTTTCGCATCATCCCGTACCAGTCACATAAGGTTCTGCTCGATCCCCGGGAGTCACTACGGCCGGCACATTGCAGTTGCCTGCACACTCTTCTTTCTGGTCTGATCAGATAAAGCCGCGTATTGCTAAGACGCGAAAAACAGGTGGTAGATACACGAGAAACAACAGCCATCCAGTCTCTCTCAATACAATCTTCGTTTTAGACACCAATAGAACAAAGCAGAGGGAAAGGAAAAAAAAACAAAAAAAAAACAGAAAACCAAGAGAAGAAAATACCAGGACCATCGACCATGTGAAACGAAATGATCCTGAGAGGCAAAGGAAAAAAAAATAAAAAGAAACCCGTAACAGAACACGTAGAAATTACCTTCTCTCCTTTTCTTTTTTTCCCCCTCTCATCTTCTTTCTCTCGTCGCCTTTCCCTCCCCGACCTTATCGTCTGCCCCCCTCTACTTGATCTCCAGCAGCTTCACGTCGAAGATCAGCGTGCTGTTCGCCGGGATGCCGTCGAGCTTCTTGGAGCCGTAGGCCAGCGATGCCGGGATGGTCAGGCGACGCTCGCCACCAATGGCCATGCCGACGATGCCGACGTCCCAACCGCGGATGACCTCGCCCTTGCCGACGCGGAAGCTGAACGGTGCGCCCTTCTTGTTGGCTGTGAGAGGCAGGTGTCAGTAGGGGTCTAGGAGAGGGGGGCAAAAAAAAAAGAAAACCTACAGTCAAACACCTTGCCGTTCTCCAGCTTGCCAATGTAGCGCATGCCGACACGGTCGCCCGACTTGACCACACGACCCGAGCCCACCTTGTGGTCCTCGAGCGTGACGCCCTGCACAACCCGCTTGGCCTTGCTGTCCTTCTTGTCCTTGCCAGCCGCCTTCTTGTCCGCCGCCGGGCCCGTCGGGCCCTGCTCCAGCGTCTTGGCAAACTGCACGCGCTTCTTCTCCTTGGCCTCGGCGTCCTTGTCGTCCTCGACATCCACCGCCTCGCCCTGGTTGTTCTTGAGCTTCTTGGCCTGCTTCGCCGACGGCTTCGCCGCCTCCTTCTGGATCAGCTCCTCCAAACTCTCGCCCGCCTCCTCCTCCTCAGCCGGGCGCTTCTTGCCCTTGGCGTCCTTCTTGTCCTTCTTGTCCTTCTTGCCGTTGACCTTTGCCAGCTTCGGCGCCTCCTCCTCCTCAGAATCGACCTCCTCAATGCGGTCCGTCAGCGCGTCGAGGCCGTCCAGCTCGTCCAGCTCCTCGTCGCTGTCCAGCTCCTCCAGGTCCATATCCGGCGGCAGGTCGTAGTCCTCATCGTCCGAGTCCTCCTCATCCGAGTCCTCGTCCTCCTCCACGATGTAGTTGCCCGTCAGGTGGACGGTGTGCGAGCCAGTCACCACAAAGAAGACGTTCTCGCCAGCATCAATGGTGATCTCCAAGGGTTGCTGGTACAGCTGTTGGATGGAGAAAACAACACGTTAGGTTCGTGTCCCGAATAGAAAGCAAAAGCGCAAAAAAAAAAAAAAAAAGCAGAATAACTTACCCGCTCCGTGTCCAGGGTGCACAGGACAAAGTCCTCCAGGACCAGGTCGTCCTCCTCGTCGTCGCTGTCGTCCTCATCCTCGTCCTCGTCGCTGTCGTCCTTGTCCTCCTCAGTGGCAGGCTCCTTGCCCTTGCCCTTGCCCTTCTTGGAGGACTCTGCCTTGACCACAACGCCGTTGGTCTTCTTGCCCTTCTTAGCGGGCGCGGCGTCTTCCATCTCCTCGTCCTCGTCGGAAGAAGACTCCTCCGCGGCAGCGGCCTCGATCAGGGCGCGCAGTTCCTGCCGACGGCTCGCCTTAGACTGGTCGCTGGGACCGCCGTTGGGCTCGTCGTCCTCGTCGTCCTCGTCATCGCTCTCGGCCAGGATGCCGCGGAGGTACGCCTCCTCGTCATCCTCGTCCTCGTCGTCGCTGTCCTGGAAGTTCAACGGGGTACGGACAATACGCAGCGTCGAGCGGCCCTTATCCGGGACAGTGCCATCGACGTCGGCTTCCGGCTCAGCCGTGGGGTCAATGGCAGCCATCGAGATATGAATCTGGGGGGGGGGGGGGGGGGGGGATGTTAGAACGGGTAGGCAGAAAAGGACACAATAATGCCAAGATGCGGCCCATATTGCCCTCTTGGGCATCATTGATTCTACCTGAACGTACCGTGGCAGGGATATCCAGGCTGGCCTGGATGAGGACGCCGCCAGGCGGCACCTCGAGACCGAAAACACCTTGCGGTTGAGACATGGTAGAAAACAAAGATATTTGTAAAAGGGATAAGCGAGACGCGTGTGCAGCGGATATGCGATAATTAGGCAATGCAAAAGTATGGCAATACAATAGCAGAGCGGGCAAAGAGAAGATTGAGAAGATGGGAAAGAAGAAAAGAGAAGTGAGAAGAGGAAAAGCGTACCTGTTTTGTTTTTTTTACGACGGCGGGCAAAAAAAAAAAGTCAAAAAATAAAATGGGTCACGCAGGCCCGCTTTCAACAGCAAGCGCAGCGACGGGGGCATATTATTGGTCTATAGACAGACGGCCCGATCCACTCTTTGTACCTCGCGGCAACGAAAAAAGGCGGTGGGACTTATCGATAAGACTATTCGAAGAAGAAAAAAGTTCCATCTCATTGAAAAACTTACTTAGCTTTTCCCAGGCAACGAGCACAAAGATGACAATTGTGGGACGAGGACGAGACAGAAAGAGATTAACGCCAACCTCCTACTCGTAGAAGAGCCATGTTGTCGCAGAAGTAAACCCGACATCCAACAAAATTTCAAAGCGGAACTTGAAAAGTGGTCAGGGAATGGACTTTATAAAGTCATATATATCGTTTATTCAAACGGAAGCGAAAAAAAAACATAGAGACTATGATCAAGGTTTTTGTTTGGAGAGGGCTGCATCTTCTTCCGTCTTTGACTTGGACCGCTGCCGGGTGGCTTTCTTGCTGACGTGGTATACCAAATCTACCCGCCAAAAATGGATGATCTGTGCCTGAGCAGACGGAAGGAAGCCATAAAAAGGAGTAACGAAAGGTGCTAGGATGTAGTCGACGAAGTTGTGCTTCAAGCTGCGGTGTGTGAAGTTCATGCCCTCGGAAAGACCGGCATCCTCCATCTCTTTTTCGCGGGCAGAGACGGCGATCTCATGGTAGCTCTCGTACAAGATGAGGTAGAAAACAATACTTGTGAAGCCGAAAATGCGGAGATAGACGCAGACATCAAAAATCCAGCCGACATGAGGATTGTCCATGGCATCAGTAGCCCCCCACTTCAACAGAGTGAATGTGACCAGGAGGATGGATGTGTGGACGGACATAAGGTGTGCTTCGAAAAGACGATGGAACACAACAATCAGACGTGCGTAGCTTGGTCGTTTCAGAGAAAGATGAGTGACATCGCTGGACTCCGAGTTGTTGTTGTACGCCAGTTCATCCAATTGTGCCTCTGATGCGAAGGTGTCGACCGAGTAGTTCCTAGGTACATCAATGAAAAGAAAAGAAGGAAAAAACTAGAGGGGGGGGGGNGGGGGGGGGCGGACTCTTACGTTGAGAAATGCAACGGCCTGAAGCTTCGCGTCGTGTGCTTCCTGTTCCTCCAGAGGGCGACCGTTCTCCGTAGGGCAAACCCAATGTCCAGGGATCCCTACATGTGGCGCAGGGCTTGCTCATACCGAGCACCAATGTCGGAAAATGTGCCTTCGAGACCTTTGCCGCAACCTCCAGCAGTGACGTTGCATTGGCTCACAGGGCTGAGAACTGTCCGCACAGTCAGGTTGCCGTTGAGAGCAAAAACGCACTTGAGGTACATGTGCAGGTCCTCGCCAATGGCCTCGGATTCACGGTCCTAGCCGCCGACACAATCAATGAGTTGGAGAGGCAAAGAGTACACGGATGTAGGCGGTGCGACCATTGAGCCACGGTATAGGCCGGAAATTCCACCGGCACACCACAGAATGTCGGCCAAACGGACAACGGCAGGCACACGGTTGGAGTTGCGGTCAAAGATAATCGGTGCCGCGTACAATGTTGTCATGGCTGTTTCAGGGTATGCTAGGTGCATGGCTGTGACCAGGGCGAAGTAGTTAGACGAGAGAAGACTGTCGGCTATGTCGTGGGAAGCAGAATGGGGGCTGTTAATGCTCCATTTGAGTTCAATACTTTTTATAAGAGGTTCACCATACCATCAATTGCAGTGACAATCACATCTCTGCGGCATGAAATGGGGTATTTTTCGCTGAGCCTTCGTGCAGCCCAATCGACATTGCTGCCCTTACCGGGGCAGTCATTGGGGATGTCGGATGGGTGAAGGGTGAAGTCAATGGACCGAAACTTGCTAACAAATTCGCTTACGAGCGACATAGCCTTGGCATCCGCGTTGGGTTCGCGCTCTTCCATGCCAAGATAAACCTAGAGAGGCGAAACAGAGATGGTGTGAGTAGCTATCCTTCCTCGATTCTCGTTGTGCCAAAATACACACTGCCTTACATCGTAGCTGGTGCGCGCCTGAGGGTGAGACGCCAGAACTTCCAGCGTCTCGCGAAGCGATTCAACCTCTTCCTTGTAGTTTGGGATGATAATTGCGTGCACTACACAATTATTGGATATGCTGGTATCGGTGGTAGGGTCATTATCGCCAACTTCGTTGTCTGACGAGGGGGATGTTTCGCTGCCGGAGAGCGATGGATCGCGCGTGTGGGCAAGCTTGGGGGCGTGTAGTGTTCTGCTCTCGACGGCCTCACGAAGTGAGCCAGTGAGGTCCCAAATACCCCAGCAACCGCGAAGAGGAGAAGAGACCATCAAGACATGGACGACCAGGAAGTAATAGGCAAAAACAGCAGTCCATGCGCCTGCGCCGATCGGTGTCTTCCCGGGTATGCCTGAGCTATCATCAGAATCGCTTGTGTTGTTTACCGCTATCGCGAACTCTCTTGATACAACGTAGTAGCAAAGTGTCCCGAGAAGAACAATGCAAATGCCCCCAGCCCGTCGACTGCACCACATGAACACGGACATCACGAGTATCCGGGATGTCGGGGCTATAGGAGGGAGAGGCAGAAGCAGGACAGGTGTTCTGATTTAGGGAGACAGAGAAAGAAGATGGAAGGATTCTAGCTAGGGAAAAGAGATGAGAGAATGTAGGGCCTAGAAGAAAAAGAGATATCGGATCAGGATGTAGGCTAATAGGGAGGGATGGGGAAGAGGTAAACCTAGCTGTGGTCGATGATAAAGCTCAATGCCTTTTTCACAAAACCCAAGGAGTCTCAGCCCGAGGCTTCAAGTCGAAAAGAGAAGGAAGAAACCGACAGCAGGACAGCTGCAAAGACAGATGCAAGGAAGGAAGACAAGAAAACAGGAATCCGGGAAGAACGAATAGGTGGCAGAGATGTTATGAACAAAGAAGGAAAGAGCCATCACGATGTCCTGCCAGGTATGAGCAAAACATATGCTCGGACGAATCAAGTAGTGGTTGACACAACTTTCGTATGGGCGATGTACAATTGGTAAATAGTCTGCGTCTTGCCGCTTTGCTTAACATATCCGTGTTTGCACAGGCGGCTGGTGGCTTCCAAGACCAGTATTTTCCCAGCGCCGTCCCTTCTCCCGGAGTGGAGAGCAGATCAGTCCGAAATGTACCCTGGCCTCGCCATCTGACTTGGTCACTGTATCTACGGCCACGAGCTAAAAAGTCCAGTCCATGGGCCTTCTGGCTATTTAGTTCTCAAGGAAGAGAGCCTAGCATGCCTTAGCCAGTGCTGATTGTCCTGGCGGCTGCTGTGACATCGCGAAAATCAGCGTAGATTCGGGCACATGCACTTGAATGGCGTTGTGGTCGACAGGTCTCGAATCACAAAAAGGGTGGAGGAAGACCTCGCTGTATGCCGAACATATGCCGATATTGTCTGGTGAGAGTCATGATCTCACACAGCTTGAAGACGAAAGTTTCCTCCAATATGGGAGAACATCGTCTCATGCGACCTTGTCAAAAAGACTTTGGATAGGCTTGGCGGCCTGGAATGCGATTTTTGTTAACGACTCGACCACAAAGAACCGCAGAGTGGAAAGAGGGGTACGCACATCGATAAAGTTCTCCAAGTCCCTGTCCAAGCTAGCCAGGTCGTCTTTCCGCTTCTTGTTCTCCATTCCGAGCTTTTGCCTCTTCATTAGAAGCACGGCCTTTTGTTTCTCCAGTGTTTCTCGCTCCTCTTTCTCGTGGGCAATCCGAGCCGTCATCAACGCCACTTCATCTGCTTCGGCAAACTCTGGATGTAGAGCCAAGAACTCCTCAACTGGAATAAGCGGTAGATGTTGGTAGGAGTGGCTACAAACGGGTGTTAGATATCGAATGCAATGGCAGTAGGAACAGCGGCTGCCACAGAAAACGTACTCGTAATTTTCGCAGGCGGCAATTTCCCCCTGCAAATGCCGCTGCTCGTAGTATAGATTCTGCAGCTGGAGATGCAGACGGTCCACCTCTTGACGTGCCTCGGCCGTCTGTGCCTTGGTGTCGCGCGCGGCGAAGTAGGCGGCTCGGTGCAGGCCGCGCATCTGGGCAATGTTTGCCGCTAGTCGTTTTTGCTCACGCACAATGTCAGCAATGTGCTCATTCGAAATCCTCGTTTCCGACGCGTCATCGTCGAGGGCCTGCGTGGCCAGGTCAATCAGTGCTAGGGTCTGCTGTCGTGCCTGCATCGATGCCTCTAGAAGAGCGTCCAGGCCATCGCTGCTTGTGCTGTCAACCTCCATGACTGGCCGTAGCGGATGTCGTGTTGTCGAATCTGCAGCCGGGATTTGGGTGCTTGTTGTGCCGCGTGCTGCGCAGAGACATAGGTCAGTCAGACGACGTCACTTCGTTTTCCTAATGCGTGGTTGACCCTCCAACTGTGGCTGCACGGTCTGCACGTGGCTGGTGTGGATGGATTCATTAGCGGCCAAGCCCACAGCGTCTGTTTTCCCATTGGACCGCACTATTTTCGGAGATAGATCCTAGTAGTG
Source organism: Ceratocystiopsis brevicomis (assembly GCA_002778105.1). Lineage (NCBI taxonomy): Eukaryota > Fungi > Ascomycota > Sordariomycetes > Ophiostomatales > Ophiostomataceae > Ceratocystiopsis > Ceratocystiopsis brevicomis. The sequence continues at coordinate 968,042 of PCDN01000002.1, forward strand.
AGAGCGCCTTCCTCTTCGGCCGGGCCTGATCGGGTTGCATATACCATCTAATTTCCCTCACCCTCGCTCGTTTGCTCTCCTCTCCCACCTCCTTTTTGCTTTCTCGATTATCCTGGTGACGAACAGAGCGGTTTGAAACGACGACAACGAAAGCAACCGTGCCTGCATTCTTCGAACCCAACACTTCTCCTACGCGTCTAGCACATGTTACCGAAATCTCCTTAATACCCGACGCCGGTTGAAAAACGACTCCCTTCAACCGATGGGGCACTGTGTTGAATTGCTTTATACGGCAAGTGGTTAAGACATGAACTATACGGCCAAGATGGCTTGCAACTCGGCTTTGAACTGCAGCCAAATGGAGGCGGCCTCTACAGGCACAGCAACTGCGATCCAGCAGGCGCCGGACCAGGCACTGGCTCGCAAGCGCCAGGGCCCGACTAGCCGACCAAGGCGGAAGTCGATCGCTGACCGCATAATAGACAGCGAGGAGGCTCTTTTGTTAAAGGTAGAGTACATCGATGCCCTTTTCACTCGTCGGGGGGTTTTTTGAACAGCCGGCTGACTTTGCTTCATCCAGCTCGACGAATTTCTCACAGAACTTGAGAAGCGGTTCGATTTACTAGAGGCCTATGGGGACAGTACTCGCGATGCGAGCATTTCCCGGGCACATGCGACGCTGCAGGCGGTGCGGTCACGATGCTCGCAAGTCTCAGAAGGCGTCCTAGACGCCGGACGCCGGCGTCTGCAAATTATGGTGGAAACTCTCGAGACACGGTACCAAGAAGCTTTGGCGGCGGCCGAGTCACTAAACGAGAAGGCCCGTGTCAGTATTGAGCTGCTGGATGACATGCTGTCGGACTTTGAGAACTACACAAACAAACTGCGCGAGCGGAGCATGGCAAACGCGGCCGATGCGGCCGGCATCTTCATGGGCGAGAGTCGCCGTGTGGTTGACGAGGGGTTCGAGCGGGCGCGCGAGGTTGTGGATGAAGGATTAGAGCGGGCTAAGCGGGCCACGGGGACTATTGAGGATCACGTCCAACGGGCCATTGCGTCCGCGCGCCAAAACGGCCTTCTTCGCTACGAGGACCTGCCTACGCCGTGGCGGATCAACCCCCATATTCTGGCCGGCTACCGCTTCAGCGAAACAAAGGCGGCGTGCTTCCGGTCGATGTTCCGGGTCTCAAACGAGTTGGTCAACATCTGGTCGCATGGGCTTGGTGTGGTAGTGGTGCTGGCCATTGCACTCTACTTCTACCCGACCAGCGTCAACTTCAGCCTCAGTACCAAGACCGACGTCTTCATCGCGGCCGTCTTCTTCTTCGCGGCGTGCCAATGTCTGGTCTGCAGCACTGTCTGGCACACGATGAACTCCATTGCCGACGTCCACCTGATGTCTTCGCTGGCCTGTGTTGACTACACTGGCATTTCGCTGCTGGTAGCCGCATCAATCATGACGACCGAGTACACGGCTTTTTACTGCGACCCTATCAGCCAGTGGATCTACATTGGCCTGACGGCCGTCCTCGGCATCGGCGGGGTTATTCTGCCGTGGCACCCAGTTTTCAACCGGCAGGACATGGCATGGGCGCGCGTGGCCTTTTACGTGGGCCTGGCATGCACGGGTTTTTTCCCACTGCTGCAGATTTCCATAACGCGGGGCCTGTTCTTCGCGTGGGAGTTCTACCTGCCGATCACTAAGTCGCTGATGGTGTACCTGATGGGCGCGTTGGTATACGCCAGCAAGATCCCTGAGCGGTGGCGGCCGGGTATGTTTGACTATATCGGCGGCAGCCACAACCTGTGGCATATGGCGGTGCTGGGTGGCATCTTATTCCACTACACCGCGATGCAGCAGTTTTTCTCCAAAGCGTTCCACCAGGCCGAGAGCGGCTGCCCGGCTTACTGAGTTGCGGCAGTGACAGCGGTTTCCGGCGGGCTTCTTCTACTCCATTCCTTTTCACCAGCTGTCTTGGCATCGAGCCCCACGGCCTTTCTTTGTTTTGTTACGCGTATATGGTTCTTATGCACATTTTGGCGCCGTGCGCTTCTGCACATAATCGGCTTGCTTCGCTCGTTTCCCTTTTCATTTCTTTCTTTACGACGGCGTTCGAAAAATTGCATATACGCTCTGTCTCGGCCGCCGGATTCTGGCTGGTGATCTCATTTACTAAGGGAAATAGGAAGATAGAGAAGTTTATACAAAAAAAAACGTATAGAATAAAAGCATTTATTTTCGTCCTGCACCAACCGGTGCTATCCTATTGATACGCCTCCTAGCCAACCCACACAATGCGCCGGTAAAGGTAGCAAAAAAAGATATGCCTCGTAAACAGACAACACCTAGTGTATCTATAGGGCATGTTCGATGATCTCGGCGTAGACGTCCGCTGGGAGCTTCCGAATGATGGTGAGCGTCACACGTTTGATGGCATCTGCCTGCAGGGCAGGGAAGGACCTGAGGAGCTTGTTGGGGCTTGGGTTGTTAGCATAGGCTAAAGGAGTGGTAGAGCAAGCAAATGAATCTAGGCTTCGCACCTGGGACTGGTCAGGATCTGGCTCCGGATCATCATCAGCTGGGCCACAATGCACAGGATGTTGAGGTGCGGCCCGTAGGCAAACAGAAAATCCCACAGCCGCAGCACCTCGGGCAGCGGCGGCGTGCAGGCGCACAGGGTCAGGACCGAGGGGAAGGCGTAGATCTCGGCCGACAGGCTCTTGGATAGCAGGTAGAGGCTGAGTTTGGGGTCGACAATGGCGAGCACCTTGTCGACCAGGGCCAGGCCCTTGTGCACACCGTCCATGGCGCCGCGGATGTAGCCGGGGCACTCGCGCGTCAGCAGGTGGTGGAAGCCGACAAAGGCCTCGGCCTCGCTGCGCGCGGCGTACAGGAACGGCGCTGCCAGCACATTCATGCCCTGCACGTAGATGCCCGGCTCGGTCGACGCGCCCGTGTCGGAGCCCTCGGTGGTCAGGGTCAGGGCGCGGGCGCGCCGGGTCTTGGCGACGGGAGACGACGCGTTGGCCGCCCATGCATCCGCCGGGCTGCCGAGCTCCCCGGCTCCATTGGCGAAGACACCACCCCCCTTTGTGGGCGTCGTCCATGCCGCGGCGTCCGGCGGCGACTGCTGCCACGAGGAGGGCAGAGGGGGGAGCGGCTGTCGCAGATGCTTCTCACGGACATCGTGCAGCTTCCAGGCAATTGCGTTCAGCAGACGAATCAGGCTGGCCTCGCTGACGCGGCGGCGGAAGAGCGGGTCGGTGGTCAGCGTGCGGAAGGTGTCGTTGCGAATCTTGGAGTAGGCCGGGGAGGCGCCGCGGTGAACCAGGGAGAGGTAGGCGTCCGTTTCCAACACCGGGCAGTCGAGGAGGATGAGCCAGACGTATATGCGGGCAGAGGACTGGGGGCAGGGGGGTCAGCTGTGCAGGTCCGGCCCAAGGACGGGCAGACTGAAACTCACCATGCCGTCGCTATCGCTCTTGATACCCGTCTCGAGGATCTTGAAGCGCAGGGTGTTGAGGGCGCCGACCACGTCGCCGTCAGGCGGTCCATCGCGCACCAGGCGGTCGATGGAGAGCGCGTCTGACGCGGCAGAGCGGCCCACGGTAGGGCGTCGACTGCTGTTCGCGGCAGATGCATTGCTGATGAGTTGTGCGGGTGGCTGGGAGGTGGATGCGTCGCTGTTTGCGCGCGGGCGTTGTGGTGAGCGGCTGGCGCTGCCGGCAACGCGGCGAACAGGCGAGGCAGGACGATGCTGAGGCTGGGCCGGCAGCACCTGTGTCGGCTGTGTTGACTGTGCGTGCGGTGTGTGCTGTGCTTGCTGGGCCAGTTGGACTTGCTGGGCCTGCTGGGCCTGCTGGGCTTGTTGTGCTAGATGTGGCCGAAACGAGAACTGTGCTTGTGCTTGCAGAAGCTGCTGCTGCTGCTGCAGGCGCTGCTGGGAGAGGTTGGACGAGGAGGAGGAGCTCGCCTTTGCACCGAGGTTGTGTGCCGATTGGAGCTTTCTAAGCGTCCGATGGCCGCTCGGCGACGGCGGCGGGTAGAGCGACGAGGGGGGGGGGAGCGAGGGCACGGGGGGCGCCGTGTCTCTGGAAGGGCTCGGCATCGTGGGCAGTCGGGATGGCCAGCGGACGGTGCTGTTGCATTGAGGGGGGAGTCTGGCAACTGCAGAAGTCCCTGTGCCGGCGGCGTGCGCGTAGTGTTGTGGTGGCTGGTAAGGCGTCGGACACGCGTAAGTCGCGTTTTTTCCACCACTGCCAACGGGACTAGCGCGATCTCCCTCCCCGCAGTCGCCTAGAACACGCCGAGCTCAGGGCGTGCGTGCTCTGTCCTCATACGAATGCGCTCCGCGAACGGAGTATTACGGACGGAGTCACCCGGAAACACATCCTGTGCCGTAGACAATATGCACAATATATCCGAAAAACCAACCAACACCAACAGAGCGACGCAATGTACGAGAACTGCACGGGCCCGGCAGAAGCGAGGGTGTGCGCGTGCGTGCGCTGCGCATTTTGCCTCGCCGCCAAGCCTATCGTTTCGCGTTATCGCCATCCGCTGCATTCTGAGCCTCTCGCGGCGTCACCCTTGCACCCGCATCGGCGCAATGTGCAAGAAGAAGAGGAGAGACAGAACCCTAGCGAACATTCAGTCACCGCTGTGGCCAATCAAGACGCGGGGTTTGGCTAGTCACTGTGCTTAGGCGGAGGCTCAGCCTCTGGCGCACTGCTACATCCCGGCGCCTTGTTAAATTCTGTCATGCGGGGCCTGGCTTGCCCTGCTGATTGGCTTGTTTGGGCCTGGTATCGCGTGCCCCGCCAACTGCCTTGACCACCCATGCCCCGCCCCGTCGACGATTTCGATTTCTCTCGTTCTCTCTCCTCTTCTCCTCAAAAGACGCATTTCCACCAACATCACCACCACTGCATCTGCCAGAACAGACCTACAACACACAAATATACTTGTACGTCTTGATAGCACGGCGTGCGTGTGCGCGCCGGTTGCCTCTGAACGAGCCCTTCTCTTTTTGCCGTTTTCAGGCATCCAAAAACTGGTTTGCTGACTCGGTTTGCCACATTTTCGTCCAGTTTCGTTATCCGGCAGGCACACATACACACACAGACCTTTTTCCCCAAGTTACGCAGAGAAAGCCGAGTTGATGTCAATCGAAAACCTCAAGATCAATGGTGCGTTGGTGCTCGTGCCTCAGCTGCAACCGGAGCCCCTTAAAAACTAACAAGGATTCCCCTCATCCAGACCCCTTCGCCGACGCCGACGAAGATACCGGACAATCGCAGGCCAAGCAGCAGGAATACCTCCATATCCGTATTCAGCGTACGTGCCCCCGATGCATCTTCTGTTGCCCTTGTCGTTGGGCAACGCCAGACAAGCCATCGAAGAATCGCGCTAACGCTATCGGACAACAGAGCGCAATGGACGCAAGACCTTGACTACGGTCCAGGGGATTCCTCCCAAGTTCGACAACAAGAAAATCCTCAAGGTCATCAAGAAGAACTTTGGTTCGTATTTCCCCGAATTTTTCGCCCCTGGCGATGGATGGTATTGTCTAACTACCGACAGCTTGCAATGGCACGATCATCTCTGCCGCGGAGTCCAAGGTATGCGGCCTAGGATGCTTGGTGATTTGCGTGTGGGTTCCAGACCTTGTTCGATAAGCTAACCCCCCAACCAGGGCATGGGCGAGGTGATCCAGCTCCAGGGCGACCAGCGCAACAAGATTCGTACGTTTTCTCCCCTGCGATAGGTGACGCTGCTCTCTTCACTAGGGGTCTAACATGAATTCAGGCGACTTCCTCATCGACAAGACGAGTGGCCTCGGTCTCGACGAGAAGACCATTAAGGTCCACGGTTTCTAAATCAGGCACGCCGAGCCGCGCCCCGCGACCATTCGTCGGAGTTGGCAGCAACGGCTAGGAGACGGGATTTTTTTTGGACCGTTCCTTTGTGGCTGTGCGGATCGCACAAGAGCATGCGTTCTTTTGTGAACCGTGGACGTTTCTGCAATTGAACACACCCTCGACGCATGGGTTTCCTTGTGTTGTTCTGCAGCAGGACCAGCATGAGGGGCTGCGTGGGTGCGATGACAGGTAGTGTTTGGGTTGGCACGATGGGTCGGGAAGAGGGAACGGGGCACGGGCGCAGGCGTCTGGGCTCTACGGGGCCGGGGGGGTTGTTCTCTGTCCCGGGGTGTGCTCGTATCGTCCTCCTTTTCTTGCCGAGGTGTTTGTTCTTGCTTTTCTCTTCGTTTGCCTCACGAGGCCGCCGCGCGACTGATGTTGCATGGCGTTTATTACACGTAAACAATATCATTTTGTTTCAAACGCCATGCGCCTTTTTGCACACTTTCCCTTTTCTCTATTTCTCTTTGTCAAACAGCGGCATCGCCGTCACAGAAAGAACGGGCTAGCCGCCGGGTTCCCCCCATGAGCCGGCCTGCCATGCTACCCTTAGCCGCAGTGCATACGAGCCAAGAGCAAGATCGCAAGATTGCCTTTTTCTTTTAATCGCGCATCAGGATACGCGAGACGGGTGCAATGAGCACGACACCTGGGGGCAACTCGCTGTGAACCCAGTCTGATGGTGACGTTGCATGCCCTTACGGAGTAAAATACCGTGCGCGTATACGCTTGCTACATCAGACGGACAGGACAGTCTCAGCCGGTGCCTTTTTGGGCCGCAGCTGAGCGTCCAATTGCATACGGCGTCGCATTTACGTTACGTGATGGATGAGATGACTTATGTCCGCGGTGATGGGTGCGGTCGGTCAGAGACACGACGAAGACGCAAGGTGTGCCAATGTCGCGTGCTTGGGTGCTAAGGGGGATTCGTGGGGGGGCTGGGAGGGAGAGTGGCAGACAGAAGCTGAGCTGATGGTGTTTTTTGATTTATTTTATTTCATGTCTTTCGTAACCGCATAGAGAGGCCATGACCACGGAATGAAAGATAGCACCAATCAAGGACCTATCTGAAGAAAGAAGAAAACAAAATAAGACATGCAGGCACCGCACGGATGCTCAGACAAAGCAAAAGAGGCAGCTGCGGGAGCTAACAAAGCGCGGGCTCCTGTTAATCTGGTCTGGCCCGCTCGATGCAGGTTCTTTTTCCAATACTCGAATCTTACTTACATGGCGTCCCCCGTAAGAGACTCAGTAGATCGCGGGATATAACTGAGTAACAGAGTTGCCAGCCGGCAACGCCACTACAAGCTTCGCTCCATAAGAGAACGAACTGTCGGCTGGTACCTTGTTTCGAGCCGTCATAATTCCCTACATGTCCTCCTGTTGCTGAACTTGTTCCAGCTTCCACGTTGAGGCCATGGGGTAGCTTCCCCTCAAAAATGCATAGCTCGCTCTTCCCGCTACACAGGTCCGGAAGATTTAGACTCCATTCCGAGTAGAAAGTTCTATTTCACAGACGCTTGATTTGCGAGCGAGAGAAGCACGAGGAAACGATTGAAATCACCAACTTCCGGCGGGGAGATATAGAACGGAAAGAGTGGACCTAGATCGATGGTGTCACCGAATCCGTCAATGGCGCAAGCTGTATCCTCGATGCTGATTGGACGCCTTGGCCCTTGGTAGCGAAAACATGTGGTATGCTGTCCCGGAGAGAAGCATGCAACCGCAACGGACGCCCCACGTTGATTCGCTGAGGACGGGAAGAACAAGCCGAGTTTGGCCATGTGACGGGGGTTGAACCTAGAAAATGACAAAACCTGCGGGACGACGCGTGGCACCAACGCCATACGATGCAATGAAGACGCCGATGTATATGCGAGTATCTTACTTGCAGAGTGCGGGGCCGAAAGGGCAAGTTTTGATTACCAAGTTCTTCTGCGATTTGTTCCGTGTTCGTGCTTTGCGGTGCTTGGCAGCGAGAAAAAGATGGAAAAGATCAGTCGTGGTCGAGGGCGAAATAAAAAATACGGAAGGTTAGGAGAAGAAAAATTGTTTTATAGAGGCGAAGTACTGGGCGGCTTTAGGTACATAAAAGTACTACTTATGGAACGCCAAATCCATGTACCGAAGGAGCGCTGGTACTCCCCCTTGGCAGCCCCACGCTTTGTCAGAGAGCTCCGAGTCAACTTACACGATGGCGCAATACGAGCTAAGCTCAGTCCATTTTAGGGCCGACGACATCGACAACAGCAGAGCTCCGGTTGGCACAGATGAAAATGTATCCTCGCCGAGAAAAATCATATCCCGTCACTTCCAGGGCGCTGCAACACATCCGCACCTGCCTGCCGTTTTTCTCCTTTTTTGGGTCCTCTTTCTCCACGCTCCCGCCGACCAACAGTGCTTTTGTCTCACTCTTCTCTCTCTTCTTTTTTATCTTCTTTTCCTTGACCCCGGTTGCACCATTCTACTGCTTACTGGCATCATCCAGCCTCTTCACACCCTCCTCCCTCCGTCCTCCCCGGCAGTGAGTGCTTTTTGAACATCTCTCCTCTTGTCTCAAGCCGTGTGGCCTTTTTTTTTTTTTTTTTTTTTTTTTTTGGATACAGCCTCGAGAGCCGCGGCCTGCATAAAAGAGACAACCTGATCGTCGGTTTCTCTTACGTTTTTCATTCGACCCTCTCTCGGACAGCCCCCCTCCCCGACCCCCGGGTTAGACTTACGGCGGCAAGAAGAACCAAATCGAGCCGGTGCCCGCCCTTCCCCGAGCTTTGGTCTGCCTCGCACCCACTTGCCCGGTCTAAGTTGCATTCGCAAGCTCTATTCCCGTGCCCTGATCCTGCAACCCACAGTTCTCGCCCTGTCCGAGCGGCAGCCCAACTGGTATCTCCCGGTTCTGGCGTCTCCGCTAGATGGCATTGGCTTAGAACGAGATCTGGTGCTAAGATTTCATTTTATTCGTCTTTTTATTTTTTTATATTCCGCTTTTTTTTCCCTCCCTCCCGTTCATATATAGATCGCTACCACCCCGAGTCCTTTCAGCTGAGCGTTTCCCTTGCCCCCTCCCCCGTCCTCGTCTGGCACCACAAGAGACCAAGGCATCTTCCATCTATCCCTTGCCTGCCTCTCGTTTTTCGGTTCACCATGCCGAACGCCACCTTCACAAGGTTTGGCCATGCCCTGGCCAAGCCCCTGGGCATCCATGTTGCACAGCCGGTCCCCTACAAGGACGAGGTGACGCGTGGTGAGTCCATCATCTCAAGCGACGACCACTGGATCGAGGAGCCGCCCCATACGATCGACACTCTTCTGGCGATAGCACCGACGAAGAAGTCCTCGATTGATTATGTTATTTCGCTGTTTCCCTTCCTGCACTGGATTGGCCGCTACAACCTCCAGTGGCTGGTTGGTGATCTTGTTGCTGGTATGTATCTCTTCGTCTCTCACCACCACCAACTTCTGCTGTTTGCTGACCCTAATCAGGCATTACCGTCGGCGCCGTTGTTGTTCCCCAGAGCATGTCCTATGCTAAGCTGGCCAACCTGGAACCGCAATTTGGCCTCTACTCGTCCTTTATGGGTGTTATTATCTACTGGTTTTTTGCTACCTCCAAGGACATCACCATCGGCGTAAGTTGGTATTGTTTTTTATTTCTTTTCTTTTTTTTTTATCACATCTTTTCATAGACTAACAGCACAGCCTGTGGCCGTCATGTCCCAACTCACCGGCAACATCGTCACAGAGGTTGCTAAGAATTACCCCGACCTGGAGGGGCACATGGTGGCGTCTGCTCTGTCGGTCATTATTGGCTGCATTGTCGTGTTCATTGGGCTCATCCGCTGCGGCTGGATCGTCGACTTGATTCCCCTGCCGGCGCTGTCGGCCTACATGACGGGCTCGGCCATCAACATCTGCGCCGGTCAGGTCCAGGGTCTGCTCGGCGAGTCTGGCTTCAGCACGCGTGGCGCGACGTACAAGGTCATCATCGAGTCCTTCCACCACCTGCCCAGCACCAAGATCGACGCGGCCATGGGCCTGACGGCCTTGCTGCTGCTGTACCTGATCCGCGGCATCTTCAGCTACCTGGCCAAGCGCTACCCGGAGCGTCAACGCCTGTACTTCTTCCTGTCGACGCTGCGTACTGCGTTTGTCATTCTACTGTACACCATGATCAGCTGGCTGGTCAACCGCCACCGCCGGAGTGATCCATTGTTCAAGATTCTGGGAAAGGTTCCGCGAGGTATGCATATTTGCGGGACGGTTCTTCTTGTCATTTCTTCTTTTGTCTCGAAATGCTAACGTGAACCCCTCCCCCTAGGCTTCAAGAATGCGGCCGTCCCGACGATCAACAAGCGCATTATCAAGTCGTTCACCAGCGAGCTGCCGGCATCAGTGATCGTTCTCTTGATCGAGCACATCGCCATCTCCAAGTCCTTCGGCCGTGTCAACAACTACACCATCAACCCGTCGCAGGAGATGGTGGCCATTGGCATTTCCAACATCTTCGGCCCCTTCCTGGGCGCGTACCCAGCTACCGGCTCGTTCAGCCGGACGGCCATCAAGTCCAAGGCCGGCGTGCGCACGCCGTTTGCAGGTGTCATCACCGGCATTGTGGTGCTGCTCGCCATCTACGCGCTGCCGCCCGTCTTCTTCTACATTTCCAACGCGTCGCTGTCGGCCGTGGTCATCCACGCCGTCGGCGATCTGATCACGCCGCCGAACACGGTGTACAAGTTCTGGCTGGTCAGCCCCTTTGAGGTGGTCATCTTCTTTGTGGGCGTGATCGTCACGGTGTTCAGCAGCATCGAGAACGGCATCTACAGCACGGTGTCCATCTCGGCGGCCATGCTGCTGTTCCGCATCCTGCGGGCGCACGGCAAGTTCCTGGGGCGCGTCAAGGTGCGCTCCGTGCTGGACGACCGGGTCGTGGGCCAGAGCCGCAGCGACGCGGTTATCGGCCCGTACGGGACCGTGGGCGCGCTGTCGAACGAGGTGGCGTCGCGCAACATCTTCCTGCCGCTGGACCACAGCGACGGCTCGAACCCCAACGTCGATCTGGAGACGCCGTACCCGGGCGTGTTTATCTACCGGTTTTCCGAGGGCTTCACGTACCCGAACGCGGCACACGCGCTCGAGTACCTGGTGGACTATGTCTTTGAGCACACGCGGCGGACAAACCTGGTGTCCTTCCCGCGGCCCGGCGACCGACCGTGGAACGACCCGGGCCCGTCGAAAAAGCAGCTGAAGCGGCTGCAGGAGGGTCACGCCGGTGCGACGGAGGAGGCCGCGGGGTACGCGAAGCGGCCGACCCTGAAAGCGATTATCCTGGACTTCTCGTCAGTCAATTACCTGGACGTGACGTCGATCCAGAACCTGATCGACGTGCGCAACCAGCTGAACCGGTTTGCGGCGCCGAACGAGGTGGACTGGCACGTGGCGTGCGTGAGCAACCGGTGGGCGAAGCGGGCGCTGGTGTCGGCCGGGTTCGGGTACCCGCCGGAGGTGCCGGAGACGCACAATGCGTGGAAATCGATTTTCAGCGTGGCGGACATTGGCGGGCGCGACTCGGCGGCGGCGCAGGCAGAAAAGGAGCAGACAGAGGGCCTGCTGCGCAGCATCAGCCACCGGCCGGCGACGGTGGACGGGGCAAAGGGCAGTGCGTCGCTGGACATTGAGGAGGCGCGGACGAGTGATGGCGGCAGCGGTTCGGCAGACGAGGCCAACCTCAAGGCCCCGGTAGGCCAGCAGCGGCTCAAGGGCGTGACGGTGCATGGGCTGAACCGGCCGCTGTTCCATGTGGACCTGACGAGCGCGCTGCAGAGTGCAGTGGCCAACATTGAGGCGCGCGAGACGCGCGAGGCCGAGGTGCGGCCGCCGTCGTACGATCCGAAGTGAGCGTGCGCGGGTTATGCATTCTTTCGTTTTCGTACAACTTCTTTGTGTGGCCTTGGTACATCTCCTTTGGTTTGGTATGGTGCGTTTTGTTTTTGATAGAGAATACCCTTTAATGTCTTGAACATATTTCTGCTGCCTCAGCATGATTGGGATTTCAACGCATTTGGCGTACAACCAAGGCAGTGCGGTTGTGTGGACGACATCTAGAGCCGGTCTAGAGCCGGGCAGACAAGAAACGGCTCGGCGCGTCTTTTTTGTGTGACTTGTCTGCAGCAGCCCGAAGGATGCAGTGCGGGAAGGTGTCATCCCGTTTCTTTGTCGCCCGTGCACCCACCCACCCAAGCTTGGGACGAACAAACGACCCAGCGCCGGCTCGGTTGGTGACCGAGTTGTGGGCGTACTGCCGCTGCGCCGGTGAGGACTGGCGCGGGGACCTGCATGTGCCAGCGCTTTATTTGATTCTGGAACGTCTGTCTGTTCCTGTTTAGGTCGCGACAGCTGCCGGTTTTGTGTCGTGTGCGGCGTTGCTCTCCTCGGCCTCGAGCACGTCGACGTCCAGGCCCTCCATCACGTCGACCACGAGATTGACGCTGTCGAGGAACGCATTGACGGAGACCCGGAGCATGCGGTTCGTGGTGGCCTCGTATGCGACGCGCAGGACGGCCGCGGGGGGTGGGCCGTTGTCCGGTGCAGCGGCACCGTCTTTGATGGAAAACAACCGGCGCACCGATGGCGAGAGCTCCTTGTCGACGGACAGGGCCTGCAGGGCGACGTTGGCAAGGCGCGGCGTGGGAAAGGGGATGTCGAGGACTCTGGGAAAGGCGTCGTCAGAACGGCTGCACAAAACCCCTGGCAGTAAGCGAGCACAGCCCATCAGGCTCTACATACAGCGAGCACGGAAAATCCGGGTTGGCGGCCATGGCTGCGTGGGGTGGGACGTTTTTGCTGCTTCGGTGTTGTCTGTCGGTTGTTTTTCGTTTCTTTTCTTCCCGTCCGTGCTGACTCGCGGGGCTCGCGATAAGATTTCGCCGTCTTAGCTAATGCTGGTGGATCCCGTTTTCCATTCCTCGCCGAACGGCCGTTGCCGTGGCGACCTACGCCCGGGCCACAGGCGGGTGGCCCAAGTGTGGCTTGCCCATCCAATGGCGCTTGCGATTGGCCGACGGGCGGTTTGTTGTGGTGTTTGTTTTGCTCCGGGGGGGAGCTCTTGCCACAGCTCTCCACTGTGCAGGGCATTTTGGCTCCGCTGGCCTGCGTATCGTATTAGGGACGGCCTGTTTCGCAGCCCTGGACGACCGGCCGCCAGAGTCATTCGTCAAGCAAGCAGGGGCCGCGTCGACGCCTGCAGACCATTCTTATTACAGAGCCTCCACCCCGCCCCGGACCGAAAATAACAAAAGAAAAAGAAAACAAAGAGGCTACAGCCACCAGGTCTCGCCCGAAAATGCATAACTGACGACACAGCACCTTAACATCGTTTTTCTTCCTCTGCCTCTCTCCCCTTCTTGTTCTTCTTTTCCTTCTTTTGTCCCGCAGCTTTCTTTTATCCTTTTGCCTCTCCCCTCCCTTTCTCTCTCTCTGTCTCCTTGTCTCCTGCCACCTACCACGAACCTCGTCCTCGTCCACTCCCCTCCTCCCCTTCTCTCAGTATTGCTAGGCGATCAGCGCTCCTGGACCTTCTGTATCTTCACCTCTCCTCCACTCTCTGTCCTCTGCCCGTGGCCGTTGGAGCTGTCTGCCAATGGGTCCTTCTGTCAAGACGCCCAACATGGGACAGGTCATTGAGTATCTTGCTGGTGCGTGCCGTGTCTCTGAGCTTTTCGAGTGACACGACCTAACAGTCGCAGACCGGTTATACTTGGCTTCCTACACCAGCCCGCCCAGTGAAGATACGTTGTTCCCCTACGGGGGCAATGCACCGAGCAAGTCGCCCAGCAAGCGGTCGCGCGGCACGGCGACCGGGCGCGAACCCTACTACTTTACCGTCGACGACTCTCTCCTGTACAACGCCTTCCACCACGACTTTGGTCCGCTGCACGTTGGCCACCTGTACCACTTTGCGCAGCACTTTCACGAGATCCTGGCCGCGACCGAGAATCAGCAGCGCCCTGTCGTGTTTTGGAGCCGAGCCGACCCGCGGAGTGCGTTCTTTCTTTCTCCGTCATCTGCTTCACTGGCCTCGTTCTTTTTGCTAACGCCCCAGGCCGGGCAAATGCATCCTGCCTCCTCGCTTGCTACATGGTTCTGATCCAGTCCTGGCCGCCACACCTGGCGCTGGCGCCCGTGGCACAGGTCGACCCGCCGCTGATGCCGTTCCGGGACGCAGGCTACAGCCAGGCGGACTACGGCATCACGGTGCAGGACATTGTGTACGGGGTGTGGAAGGCCAAGGAGGAGGGCCTCTGTCTGCTGGAAAGCTTCGACCTGACCGAGTACGAGACGTTTGAGCGGGTGGAACACGGCGACTTCAACTGGATCACACCACAGTTTCTGGCCTTTGCGTCGCCGAAGCACGAGCCGGCCGAGCGGATCACGGAGGAGACGTGGCCGGAAGAGTACGCGATGCTACCGCGGACGCTGGAGGCCTTGGATACGCACCCGACGCTGCCCCAGCCGTTCAAGAACGTGCTGCGGCACTTCTCGGAGCGCAACATTGGGCTGGTGGTGCGGCTCAACTCGCCGCTGTACTCAGCGTCGTACTTTGAGGCGCTGGGGATCCAGCACCTGGACATGATCTTTGCGGACGGGACGTGCCCGCCGCTGTCGACGGTGCGGCGGTTTGTGCGGCTGGCGCACGAGATGATCACGGTGCGCAAGAAGGCGATTGCGGTGCACTGCAAGGCCGGGCTGGGGCGGACGGGCTGCCTGATCGGGGCGTACCTGATCTACCGGTACGGCTTTACGGCCAACGAGATCATCTCCTTTATGCGGTTCATGCGGCCAGGCATGGTGGTGGGCCCGCAGCAGCACTGGCTGCACCTCAACCAGGGCACGTTCCGGGAGTGGTGGGTGGAGGAGCGCTCTGAGCGGCGGATGCGGCGGGAGGTGGCGGCGGCCGTGGCGGCGGCGACGGCGAAGCTTACTGGCGGGCAGGGAGCCAACGGAAACAGCGGCAACAGCGTGCCCAAGACACCGATCCGGGCCATGCAGAAGGCCAGCCTGGGCCGGTCGGGCCAGTCGTCGGCCGCTACAGGCTCGGCATCGACACCGCCACAGTTCCGCAGCGTGTCCGGACGGTCGCCGCTGAGCGAGATGGACCAGGAGCGCACCAACGGCACAGTGCAGGAAGACCACCTGCCGCCGCCGACGCCAGGACAGCCGCGCAAGGCGGTGCGCGAGCGGCACCATCCATATGCGCGCAGCCGGATGGGGTCGACGACGGCCGTTGTGGAGGAGAAGGAGGAGGAGATGGTGGGGGGCGCCGAGCAGCAGCAGCGATCCACCGACGACGGGAGCGAGGAGGTTGAGCTGTTCTCCGTGGCGGAGGACGGGTCGCGGTCGAGCAACGGGAGCGGCAGGGACTCGGAAGAGGAGCTGTACCTGCGGATGCGGGTGCGGAAGGCATCGGCGTCGGCATCGCCGGAGCACCGCAACGGCAGCAGCAGCAGTAGTCAACGCCACCGTCACAAGACGCGGTCGGCCAGCCACAGCACGGAGATGTCGACGGCGACGACGGTGACGTCGATGACATCGACGACGACGACGTCGACGATGACAACGGTGGTGGCCGACAGCAACGACGCATCGCTGGACGCGGAGAACATTGGGTCGTCGCTGAGCCGGGCCAAGTCGCTGCGCGAGGGCAGCGGGCGCGACCAGCGGGCGGCGTCGGCGTCGGGGGTGCTGGCCAAGGTGCGCAGCCAGACGGACCGGGAGCGGTTGGAGCGGCCACGGGCGGGCGCACACCCGTCCGGAGTGCGCAAGGCGAGCGGACGGGTGGGCAGTGCCGGGCAGATGCCGTCGGCGGCGGTGCTGGCGTCGGCGCGCAAGGTGTCGGGCATGTGAGAGGCGATTCATTCTCTGCGATCTACTGGCTGGACGAGTTACGACAACGCCTTTGCAATTTCAGGTTCTTTTTTTTGTTTACGGCACGCCCTTGGGTCCCTGCGGCCTGCATCGTCTCTGCCTCGTTGGTGCTTTGGTCGACGGGCTCTGGTTTTCTGTTTCTGTGTTGGCGCCAGGTCTTGTCTTTTTTGTTTCTTTCTTCGTCTAGGGTCCATGCATGGCACTTGTTCCATTGTTCGTTCCATCTGCTTTGTGATTGTGGGTGGCCAACATGGCCCGGTCGGCAGGTGGCCGGCCAGACGGCGACCGGACGAGCGGCCGCTGTACAAGGTCGGCGGCTAGAGCTGTCGCGGAACGGGGCGACGGCCATTGTTGCCGGGGCTGGCGAGGGAGACATTCTCGCCGAGTCTGGGAAATGGAGCAAACGGCAAAAAGAAGACGACGAACCGAAAAGAGAGACAACACAAAACGACGGGGAGACAGCAAGCAAAGAAAACGCAGACATCGATCGCGTCGAGAATCCTTTGCTGGTGAGCGGCCCGTTTGGGCGGCCCAACCCCGCCGGCGAAAAGAGGCGGGAGAGGGGAGAGAGAGGCTGCGCCACACCACCCACCCGCCGCCGTCTGTGAGTTAGCTGCTCTTTTCCGGATCTGTCTTTTGTGAAAAAGGATATGGCAAAACAAAAAAACCTGACATGGACACCGCTTGTCGGCCGACTGACCAACATCTTTCTTTTTTGAACGGGGCTCATCGACGATGATCCTTCTTTGTTTGGTCGTTTCCTGTCGACCCCCCTCGACCTGCATGCGGCAGTAGCCAGTAGCACCCACCCCCGGAAGCCGCCAGGACACACGAGCTGCAAGGGCCGGAGGAACTCCCTGCCGCGTTTGGGCGTCCTGTCCGCCCCCCCCCCGGGCGCCTGCGGGGGCGATGATCGCGAGCGGTGCTGTTTTTTTTTTTTTTTTTTGTGTGTGCTGTCGCGCTGCTGGCGGCTGGGGTCGTCGTGGTCGTTGTGGCCGTCGTGGCCGTCGTGGCCATCGTGACCGTCTGCGCCCTTGTGTACAGAACGGCACGCAGCCAAGACGATGCAGCCACCGACGCGCAGGCGTTGTCTGAAAGCCGATGCGTTGCTCTTTCTGCCTGACTGCAGACTGACTGTCTGTATGTCCTTCAGGCCGGTCGTCTGGGGCTTCTGGGGTGTTCTCCAATCGGCTCTCGCAGCCCTGGCCCTGGCTGGCTCATCCTCTCTCTCTCGGGCCCTCGTCTCTGTCCCATGCATGCACTTGCAGTAGCAGGCCGGACCGGCCGGTGGCTTTGGGTCAGAAAGCTGGCTGAGGCCGGCATGGCTCGGTATAAAGCAGCGTGGATTTTCCGTCATTCTCCATAGGGAAAGCAAAAAAGAAGTAACCAAAAAGAGAAAAAGAGACAGCCCGTCCCCCCCCCCCCCAAAAAAAAAAAAAAATCCAACTGGATATCTCGCTGCACTGCTTTTTTTTTTCGTTTCGTTTCGTCTCGTCTCGTCTCCCT
>PCDN01000002.1:997162-1015118 GCA_002778105.1 Ceratocystiopsis brevicomis
CCCCCCCGTGTTCGTGGTCTTCTGTCCGTATTGGACAAGGCTTTTCGACCTTCTTCTTTTATTCCTTTTACCCCGTCTTTCTGGCGCCTTCTAGTCCCCTGGCTAAGCAAGATGGGAAAAGTGGAGGGATAGCAGGGCACCGAGCCGGCCGTTGGGGAAGGAAAAGAAAGGTCTTCCCGCCGCGGACATACGAGTAAGATACTCGTAGCAAGAGCAGACTACGCGTATCTTGCCAGTGCTCCGTGCTCGTATCCTACTCTGTTACATGTTTCTGTCTACTTGTCTGCAGGGACGGCCGCACTATTCCGCGCCAAGACCCCCGAAAGAACAAATCGCCCGGCGCGCTGGTGCCGTTTCCAGGGGCACACGCCGGAGAGGCTAGTCCTCTTACGTTTCCATCTCCGAGCCGCTTCCCCTGGCTGCAAGGGTCAAGACACTCACTCGTACTCGTACGGAGTAAGATACTTCAAAAGATACTTCGCAAGCCGTAACAAGACGACCCCTTCCCAACAACTTCCGTCACAAGGAGCGCGGAAACGTGGAAAGACGATGCACCTTGCGACGACCTCGTGGGAAGCACGCAAACTGCCGCGTCGGCGGGTACGCCCTTCTGCCGTCCGTCCGTCCGTCCGTCCCTTTTGCTCTCTCGGTCACACTTCGCTACTGCCTTCCGCAGACGCCAAACGGGCAGGCTGGCCGCACGACTCTAGCGAGACAAGGAACCCCTCCCCAGAAAAAAATAAGAGAAAAAAAGAGGAAAAACCAGAGAATGCGGCCCGCGGCTGGTTCCGCATTACGCCATGCCACGTTCTTTCTTACGACGACACTGCAGAGGCTGTCCTTCTACGGCCTCGACAAAAGGACTGTGCTGTCCCGAGACATCGGTCCCGCCCCCCCCCAGCCAGATCTTACGCGTATCGTATCTTCTCAGCACCAACCCCAGCTGGCTGGAAAGAGCTATATTATGTCTTCATTTGTTTGTTTGCTCTTGATGCCGTCATGTGTCGTCCTCCCGGTCGTGTGTGTCCTGTTCGTTTGTCGTTTCCGTTTTGTTTGGGACCCTTCCTCCTGGGATGTCCCTGTCCCTTCATTGCCCGTTGCCGTCCGTCCGTAATCCCGTCCGTGATCTCGCCCATTGCGTATTTTGTAGCCCATAAATCCAGTTTCCTTTTCCCTCCTTCTTTGCACGAGCCAGAAGACACTCGTAAAACACAGCCCCCCTAGTTCGGGTACTTGCGCAGCGGAAAATAGCCGTTCGGCACCGGCTCCGGGTGCCACACCCGCGGGCCCTCGGGCGCAAATGCCTGCGCCCAGTCGCCGGCCAGCACCGCCGGCAGCAGCCAGCCGCGGGACGAGCTGCGCAGCCGCAGCCGCACCAGGTGGCGGCGGGCCGGGGGGGTTCCGGGCGTCTTCTCGCCGTCCTCAAAAGCCTCCCGCCGGTGCAGCACCGCCAGGTTGTTGATAAAGTGCATGTCGCCCGCCTGCGTCGGCAGCGCCACCTGCGTGGCCTGCGCCAGCGCCTCGACCGCATCCAGCGCCTCGCGCTGCGCCGCCGACACCCGCGGCAGACGACGCGGGCGCGGGTGCGCCACCGTTCCCAGCAGCGGGGTGCGACCAACATTGATCACGAGCCGGTCGTCCTGGTAAAAGAGGACGGGGCGACATTGGAAGCGGGGGCTGCCGGTCAGGAAAGAAGAGCAAAAAAAAAAGGAAAAAGAACACTCACAAGGCAAACGGCCAATCCGCCCGCGCCAGCAGGCGCACCAGATCGGGCCGGTGCGCCGCCAGCGTATTGTACACCGTGTAGGCCGATGCCAGGATACAGCGGCCACCGGCGACGGACGTGCTGCGCGTGAGCCAGCCGACAACATCGCCGGTCTCCTCCGTGTGGAAGGTCTGACATTAGGTTTTTTTTTTTTTTTTTTGTTCTCTTTTGGGGGGGATGTGCCTCTTACAATCGACTTGTTTGAGTGCCGGTGGTGCTCGGCCTTGGCCTTGGTCGTGTTGTCGGCAACAATGTGCACTGATGGTGAGCAGAGGACGAGACCAACAGCAACAAAAAATAAATGGGAAAAAGTAGAAAAATAGAAAAACAGACGACACCAACACCAACACCAATACCAACACTTACCTAGCATGTTGCCCCGGCCGTCTTGCCGCCCGCGCTCGTCCGCAATATACGCCTGCACCCCCAGGTACACCAGCGTCAAGTCTGCCACTGAATAGTCTGCCGGGCGCACCCCGCGCACCAGGCAGAACCCGCGTCCGCTGTGCACCTCCTCGCTGAGCCCATCCAGCTTGGGCCCCAGCTGCGGGAGCGGGAACGTGTCACGGGAGACGTGTTCGCCGTCCAGTTTGAGACCTGCCGAGTTAGTCTTTTTGTCCTCGGCGTCTCCTGTTTGCTTTCCTCACCCTTAAAGTGCTCCAGCGCTTGGCCCAGTTCGACCAGCTCGGCCTCCGTCAGCTCGTAGACATACGAGCGCGGATCGGCAAAGTCAGCGCCCACCCATGCCAGCTTGCTGTCAAGCCGGGCCGGAAAACCGGCCGGAAGGGACACGCCGCCGACTGGCTGGTTGGCCGTCCGCAGCTGATCCAGACACAGATCCACCGGTGTAGCCGCAGTATGAACACTCGTCATCTTGATAGAAAGGAAAGCAGTAGCAAGTGGTAGTGTAGAAAATTGGAAAAGAGTGTATAAACAAATTTTGACAAGTATGAGAGGCAGTAGAAGATGAAGAGACAATGAAGAGAGATGAGGGACCAACCCGTTCTAGGAGCCTCCCTTTTATACAGATCAGCTCTGGGAGCACCGCAGGCTGGAGCAGGATAACTTTGTCCGTGCCGTCGACATCGAAGAGAGCGGGCGTAGCGTCGTTGTCGAGACGGCAGTGCTGTGTACACACTGCACGACCTGCAGGGGGACGAGGCGGTGGAGGGAGGATGCTCAAGCACAGCATCAACATGGACCTGTCTTTGATTATTGTTCCTTTTTTTACCCTCGTGCTTGCTGACTTGTCACACCGCTCAGAGCACAAACAACGCACTCGCCGGGGCAGATGCTCCGGGTCCCCGAAATGAGGCCAGCAAGAAGAAAGAGAAAACAAGGTGTAGATGCACAAGGGAGCCCGGGGAAGAATTATATATATATATATATATATACATGCAGCTCAGCTCAATCAAAAATCCACACTGTACCGATCGAGACTGGAGAAAATTATAGACAGGGATCGGGGGAGGGGAGGGGGGGGCAGATGGAAGAGAAAGAGGGAGGGGGGGTAGGTAGTAGATGGACGTGCCAGTGATCGATGGATACGTTGTCAGGGTACACGACATGGAAACCAATGAGCACAGTCTGGGCGAGGCGGTGACAAGAAGCATTGGGGAGAGAACAATAAAAAGAAAGATCAACAGGGGGGTGACAAAATATTAAATGGGAATCATCTTCCCCTCAGAAAAAAACCAGAAATAGAAATCGAACCCTAGAACGCGAATACATTGCATCCCCCGATCCACACAGCATTCATGTCTGCAACAGCCGCGCACAGCTTCATGTGAAATACTGCATGAGCTAGCGGACCCGTGGGATCGCCTGGGTGCATGGCGACCACCATGCAGAGTTAGTCGCAGGCTGCAGGAGAAAACGGGCCAGTAATACTGGTGTCAGGCTGAGCTGCAGATGCGGGAGAGTGGGGCGCGGAGATGACGAAGAAGAGAAAAGTCAAAGAGTGAACAAGGCGATGCGAGACAGTCGTTAAAGGCGGCGAGACCGGAAGAGACTGTCCAGGTCGATACGAAGGGGGGGGGGGGGGGGATGGAAGGGTGTGCGGAAAAAAGAGAAGAGCCAGCCTTGTGGGTATCAATGAGCATCGCTGCCAGCAAAAAAAAAGAGGACTTTGTTTTTCGCCTCCTCCATCTCGATGGCGATGAGATCCTTCGTGCGACAAGATCACAAACCATTCTGGTTTGTTTATCCCGGCATGTTCCAGTCGTCGGACAGGGTGGGGTGTTTTACAATAAATGAAAATATGGTACGATCATGAGATCGATCAAAAGGACACTGCCGTCCTACCAGGACACGAAGCGCCACCACAGACAGGGGCTGGGCTGGAGGACGAGAAGAAAACAGGAAGAAAATAACACAACCATAGCACAAGAAAATGCCGTTACATAGGCTTTGGAATGAGGAGCAAAGTGAGAGGGGGGGTAGCTCTCAGAAACAAGTGTCTTCAATGCCCCCAGAAAAAAGAACCCAAAAAGCAGGGAAAATTGGAAAAGACATAACGGGACAGACAACATATGATTTTCAATGATCGATTGCGTTTGCGCTTGGTTCCCCTGAAAGATTGGGCCCAGGCCCCTGTAGACCATAGCCAAAGCCCCCCCTAATGCAGCGTACCGAAGTAGCAAGCGAGCGGGGGACAGACAATACTTGAGCTACATGCGGTGACGGACTCTTTTCGCAAACCGTCAACCCATCCTGGCTGAAGCCGAAGAGAATGGGTCTGCAGGAGCGGAATGGGACCGGGATATCATGCAAGGCCAAGGATAAAAGAAAAAAAAACGAGCGAGACGAGAAGGTTTTGTGAGCACCGTTGTTCGACTTCCCCAATACCTTAGTGGGAATGATCCGCCCACTAGTCAGTCAATAGGCATCGTCCGTCCGCCAAGGGAACGGGCAAGCTATCCGAATGTGTTTGGTTGGGGGGGTGGGGGGTATCACGCATCAAACCGTATGTGGAAAGGTATGTGGAAAGGACTAGCACGGCCCTTGCCCCGAGGCCTCCACGGCTTGCAGCAAAAGATAGCGAGAAAAAAAAAGAACCTGCAAGACAGCGCCGAACATGCCTTGGAAAAAAGACATTTTCCCACATGGTCTGTAGAGCACGTTGCGGGGTAAGGGGATTCGTGCCACTTCTTCTTGTTTGCTTCTCGTCAAGGGGAAGCCAGGCGGGATAAACCGCTAGGATGGAGCACGCAAGATCTGTGGTGGCCCATTATGACAAGCGAGAAGGAACAGAGGAAAAAACGAAGTTCAAATTGTCCATGCAGGACAAGACCCTCTCTCACTCTAGACCAATCGGAATGAAAGCAGGAGGCTGCGTGGAAACACGTCGTACTGCCACCATGACCGCCGAACTAGGGCGTGCAGGAGAGAGGTGGGTGATAACCCGTTGTCGCTTCGTATTCGTACACAATAAACACTCTGTCGTAAAATGGGCCTCTGTACGTGCGGAGTTAAAAAAAAAACGAGAACCGGGTTTTTGAATATGTGCATTTTGAGCAAAACTGCTTTGTTTTTATGATCTGCTTGCAACCAAGATAACCCGAAGGCGCTGCAGAGCGGCAGGAACAGACCCACCGTCTAGATGCCTCAGTTTGCGGAGCAAACATGGGTGGGTTGGTGGACCGCGAGCCTAGTGACGCGCTGCTGGGTAGCCAATCCTTCACTGAGCACACAGCGAATGTACTTCCGGTTCTGTGTGACTTCTTCAGTCACGGAGGCAAGGGGCTGCATTTTTTAAATATTTTGGACGTGTGTTGGCTGCCTCCCATGTTGGGTTCTCAGGTCATAATCATATCCTGTGGCTGCCAATTGGCTTCGAAAAGCTGGCTGAGGAAATAAAAAGGATTCCCATAATCCCTCCTCTCCCGCATAGCCTGCCACTGGCTTCCTGAAAGAAATGGCCTGTCAGCCCCAAACCAGAGAGTCTAAGTAAACTCAATTTGCAACAGTACTTACGATGTAAAGCGACGGATTTCCGGGTCTCACGGAGACATTCCATGGCTCTGTCATCGAGGACGGCAATGCTGCGGATATCCTGCTCACGGGCATCTTCTGCAAAAGGAAAGACGCCTTTGTTGCAATAATGGAAGTACACTAGCAGTGTCATCGCCCCTGGCTTGTTAATAAATTCGATCCTCCGCATTTGTTATGCAGCCTGCTAGGGCCAAGACCTACCAGTATAGTATTGCCTCACTCTTTCTTCTCGTGCAAATCGTCTCTGTTTGAAACACAAAAGTCAGGCCACAAATTCTGCAGACATGAAAGGCGTTTCGAGGGCACATCCTTCCAAAAAGGGCAATGCTGTAGGCGACAAACCTTCATGCCATGTTTTGTGGCATAGCTAGCATCGTGATCGATGATAAGAGAAGCATTGTGAAGAAGAATGAATATGACCAGATAGCTTGTGAACCAAGACCGGGCCTTGTTTTCGGCGATGAGTTTGTGGAGTCCGTCAAGCACGTCGCGGCGGAGTTTCGCTTGAATCTCGTGGATAATGACGGAGTCGAGCTGGGCGCCCATAACAGGCGGGACTGGAATTTTTCCGGAGAAACCGCTTGACTCGTCAAGAATGTCCCTTGGCATTCCCAGAGTCTCATCACCAACGATTTCGAACGATTTGGTCGTTAGCCGGACCGACATGAAGAGCTCTAGCGCAGAGGTAAGCAAGCGACGCTCCTGGTCCGGTAGGCTGGTGTTGATGAACTGCGCGAGGTTAAACGCTGTTTTGTATGTCGACCAGAGAAAACCAGACTGATCGGACAGGTTCACCACCGTTGAGCAGCATCGCTGGAGGGTATTTTTGATGTACTCGATGTACTGAGCTCTGATCGTTTGAGGCTCGACGATGGCGTATGGTGGAACTTTGACTGATCTGGTTTCTCCTGTTGGTGTGACCCATGACCGTACCAAACTATCGCCCTCTTGCGGTATAAATCGGCGAACTTTCAACTCAACAGACCTGCCCGTGTAGCCTTCCGTTACGTGGACAATTCGTATATCGGACGATGCCCAATTTCCAACGTTGTCCACAATGGTGTTTTCTTTCCATCGAAGAGTCCATTCGTAGCCTTTGACTTGGCATGTCTTTCCAAGGACAATGTCGCTGATCTTAAGACGCATGCAGGGCAGTCGCCAGACTCTGCTGAGTGGCTTTTTACATCCGAGGCATTCTCCAGATGCATTCTTAGGGTCAGAATTGCACTGGATTCAAAAGTTAGTTGCCAGTTAAAAAGAAAGTGAACACTGACCATCTCTAAACCTACCCGAACGCGTTGCATCCGGCACCGAACACAGCTGCCGATCTTCCTTGTCTCGGCGGTTCTTAGGCGCTCGGCATGGTCCTTAAACGGACCTCGTCGTGACACTGGTGGCCTGGGATGCTGCAATTTTGAATGTGCCTCGGCGTTGTCCATGTAGGAAACTGCGAGTACATTTTCCAGGAGATGCTGCTGCGAGTATTGGGGCACATTATTGGGCTCCGTTAGAGACATGTTGTAGAGAGACGGCGAAGCGATGGGGTGAGTTGAGACAGCACTGCCTCGCGCCGGCGTGATAGAAGCAGAGTCATCGAAGGGTGTAGGAAATGTGCCAGTAGTTAACAAGGGTGCTGCTAGGGTAGAAATTGCGGGCTGGCCTGCACTGTTCATTGAAAGTACCCCTTCCATGAAGTTGGTGACATCGAAAGAGGTTTGAAAATCAGTCGAAAAGCCCGAGTCCTCTGTCTGTGCCGAAATCAATTGGAACGTCTCTATTGCATTTGTTGGGATTTGCTGATCGCCGGGGTAGATCATGCTTTCCAGGTGCGTGCTCGGTTGTAGACTTTGGAGATCAGGATTCATTGGAAAAAGTACCGTCTGTGAAGGTATTAGTTGTAGTGCAGGGAAACTCTGCATCGGGCCATTTGGGCTGGTCGTATTATCCGACAACCAATTTTCGGCGACGGTAGAGTTCAAGCTATCGGTATACAGCCCTTGGAACGGAACCGGATTGGAGGTCTCGGCCTGAGTAGAAAACGGGGTGCTCGTTTCTTGTCCCAAAGCCGTGAATGCTAGTTTATGGTAGCCCGTTAGCGAAAGATGGGCGCAAAGAAATAAATATGATAGATAAGAGCCGCCAAAGCAGGCGCCTGCTACAGCAACTTATAGAGCCGGCTTTTCACAACTAACAGTTGTAAAGGGACATGTAAAGGAGCACGCACCGGAATGACTTTCTTGAACGGACGTCTGGCAAGTCGTCAGAGCAGACAAAAAGTCCACAACACCCTCGGCAGCGGCGCCTATAAAGGAGCCACCTCGCAGAGGAGCAGACTGGTGAAAATCTTCAAGAAGCGGGAGGGCGTCGTTTGACTTTTCCGATTGCGCGCCCACCTGGCACTCGATGCATGAAGGCATGGCCACCATGGCGGGTTCGTGGTCCAGGCGCCTCCGTTTTGATCTTTGGACTGGCGAGTCCGTGTAGAGGTAAGAAGCTTGGGCAAAAGTTCCCTCCTGTCCCTCTTCAACAGAATAAAACGGACGTTTCTGGAGCAGTAGACTTGACGGGCCCGATGTTGTTGCTGCAGTGCTGGAACCGAGGTCGCTTTGAGAGTATGGCGTCCAGTGGGTACTGCTGTCAAAGTCATCTGGCAAATGCCTCTTTAGAGAGAGTGTGCCGTCCTATGTGCCATCAGTATGCCATGCTTCTTTAATTGTGAATTGACAACATAGAGACGCAAGGGGGACACCAAAAAAACCGATAGACAAACAAAGGATAAGAAAGAAGAAGCTGGAGAAACAGAGGTGCCAAAGAGAAAAACAAACTCAGGAACAAGAGTGGCGAGATATAGTGGGCTTTAAATAAAGGTACACGAGCCGACCTGAGCCAAGACGAGAGAGTAGGCAGGCCGAGTAGGCGCCACAAGTGCAGTCGGTGTGAAAGGAACCGCAGGAAAGCGGGAAGCAAGGAAAGGAGCGGCTTACCATAGTGGCGACAATCCGGACCCAAAGGGCGCGAGCGGCTACGTCCAGGCGTGCTTTGCAGAATGGGGGAGCTAGCAGTGGAGACAGATTGCCGGGGTGGGTGTCAATACACACGACCAAACGAAGAAGGTGGAAAGCCGGGTATGAAGCGGCCCGGCGAAGAGAGAAAGGGTGGAGGAGGAACTGCAGCAATGCCGCTGAAGAACTTGTGGTACAGCAGCGGTCACACAACGAACGAGACCGGTGTGGAGAAGAGCTTCGAGGATTAAAAGTATAAATGGAACTGGCCGAGTTCCACCAGGGTCCGCGGTACCGCAGCAACTTCACCGGTGTCAGTAAAGAGGCGAGGAAAGCATAAATGGGGCGGAGAAAAGTTCGTGGGGGGACTCCAAGCAGGTAAATATATGACGCAGCAGTGCCTTGCTGGGTGGGAGCATATAAAGCCCAGAGATGCTTGTGCATATGATGCCAAGGGCGCCCGGAAGCTGGCAGGGCAGAGGCATTGGATGAAGGGGCAAAGATGGGAATGGATGCTGCAAAAGAGCGGCCTTGACTTAGTAGGATATAATGAGTACCTTCAACAGATGGCTGATTGGATCGAGAGTAACCAAGGTAAACTCGATTGTCACAGTCTTGCCCCGCTGGAGGAGACAAGAGGTGGGGGATCGGTGAGCAGGCGCCGATAGCCCTGCTACTTGAATAGCACCGGATTGGAAGCTTCTGCGGAGCGAAGCGGGTTTTTAGTGGTCTCGACGAGCGGGTGGCCGGCTGCCGGGGGCTTCGAGGAGAAGAGCGAAGTGAGGGGCGCACTCGCACACAGACCTGCAAGGCGGATGCCAGCAAGAGCTCACACTGCTGCAAGGCGGCGGCGGCGATGGCGGACACTGTGTTTGGCAACACGACCCACAAGTTGCAGTGTGCTGCGGCAACTGCGGCAGGATTGTGTGTCGGGGGTAAGGTCTTTCGATGAAGCTGCTCCGGCGAGACAAGAGCGGCAAAGGCGTTTGTGGCGGATAAGGGGACAGCGGTGAGCAGGGCCGCGAGGGGGGCAGTGACCGGTGGCGCAAGGTACCGCAGAGCACAGGACTCGGTGAGACGGTGAGAGGATCCTTGAGATGAAAAATGGATACAGTCCGTGGGGGAAGAAACGAATGAATGGAAGAAATGGGGAGAAAGTCGGAGAGAGAATGACGGAAAGGCGGAAAGGCGGAAAGGCGAAGGAGATGTGGGAAGCAGAGCAAGCACGGAGTATACCACACAGGCTCACCGGTGTGCGGGGCGCGTTAGGGCAAAGGCAGCTCGATGGAAGAAGGCGCGGGTTCGTTGGAACGGTCGAATGGAGAAAAGGAAAGCACAGGAGCTGGCAGCAGCGAGCCAAGAGGGGCAAAGGGAAGGGGAGGGGGGGGACGGGACAAGTCCCAATTTGCAAATGGGCCAGCCAGAGCAGTACAGAGGATAATCGGTAGAGGGAAGGGGTGGACGGGAAGTAGAGCGGGAAGGAGAGGATGTGGTGGTGGATGGTTGATGTAAACGAGAGAAAGAAGGGAAGGGGGGGGAAGGAGGGAAAGAAGAAGACAGACGTGCGCACTTGCCAGAAAAGCGTTTGCGCCTCGGCTCGCCAATCCGCAAAGGGTCCTTCGTGTTAGCCGCGTTTGGACATCTGCGAAGAACGGGCGGGATCGAGTTGTTCAGGCCCACCCAGCCTTGTCCTAAATGTTGCGAGTCAAGCAGAAATTAAGGTGGGCAGACGGAAAAGGACTCCAGATACCGAGCTCATGATGCACGATAGCACTGTGGAGACAAGACTGGGGGTGGGGGGGGGGGTGGGTGGTTGCGTTGAGAAGTGAGTAGGCGCGACTGAACTACTCCGTATCTTACACAAAGATATGGTAAACAGGACCAGCAGTACACGAATTGGGAAGGAGCAGACGAGCAGGCAAATCCGCAAAGTGCGTCCTGTCAGTTGTCAGATTTCAACTGCACGCTTTTTCGCTGGCCTTTTTTTCGGCTCGGCCTGTCGTCTCGCCTTTCTCGCTTCTCCCTTCATCCCTCCTTCGGCCGCCGCCTCCCTTGGACGCCGTCCCACCACACCTCCGAACCGGCAGCCAACCAGACAAAGTCTTCCCTTCTCCAGGGTCTAAACGAGGCCGATATGCACCCACCAACATGTCAGCGTCGGCGCTGCCAAGCAGGGACGAAGGATGATATGTCAGGAGAAGCGGAACTTGTATCTTACCGGCTAATAGTAAGATATCTTACATATCTCTACACCCGTGCGAGTACTAACACGATACTAGCTCCCGTCTTCTGGCGACCGTGCTAGGTCCTAACTAACGGTTCTTGCGGGACCTAAACGCCTGGGCCAGCGAAGACGGTTTACTCCGTACGAGTAAGGTTAATGTCCATGCGCTGTGAGCGTGTCTTACCACCCCGTGGGCAGGAAAAGGCCTTTAACACAGTGAGCCAGTACTAATTAGCCACTTTTCCGAGCAGCTGAAAGCCCCTGGGGAAAGTATCTGAGAAAGTATCTCACGAGTAAGATACTCGCATCTTACGTTCAGTCAGGATGGGCTGCCGCGCAATCCCGAAAAAGCGCCAACAAGCGCTAAAAAAGACTTGTTTTTGAACACCCCACACACTACGGCTGTTCGGACCCGAATTGGCCGGACCTTGCGTGCCGTCTTGCGAATCATGATACAAGACGCCACTATGGCGGTGAGGCAGGTCGGAGAAAATCTCTTAGATCGCTCACAGGGCTCCTGCAAGAGCAAAGAATCTGAGACTTTTCCCGGTATCTTACATGCCACTGGAACGATACAAAATCCCTTTGGTGCACGCACGTGCGTAGAAAAGTTTTGGTCGAGGCATACTCGTAATACGGAGTACGCAGGGCAGTGGAACAGAATATTCGTAGATGGAGCAAGATGCAGCAGAACGTGCCTCGACTCGGGTACGAGTCATCTGTAATCTGAGCGACGAACGCGTATCTTTACTTGCGGTAACTGACAACACGAGATTTGAAATTGGGCAATGGGCAAAAAAGAAAACAGGATTGATATGCCAGGGGTGGCTGCAACCCCGATTCGACAACTGAACCCGGTATCTTACACTCGGACGCGCGTACGGAGTAAGCTAGCAGACACGCGACTTATCGTAAGACATTACAGAATGCGGAGATGGAGTGATACAAATCATAAATTTGCACCTGGATACGAGGATTCGATGTCGAGGCGTGGGAGAAGAAAATTGGACTAGAAGCACAGAAGCAAAAAAAAAAAAAAAAAGATGGAAGTAAGATGTAGATCGACAATTGCGAGGTCATTTTTTTCCTTTTTTTGAGTCCTTTCTGTTTTCTCATCACATCTGCGTTGGAGTAACAGACCCCTGTACGGACTCCTGCAACGGACCCCTTATAGGTTAGAGTAAGTACAGGTGGGCAGGGTTAGATGTCAACAGACCAAGGAGTCAAACCAGGGCTCCCAGCCGTAAACTGATTTCTACATTATGAAGAGGCGGCAGAAAAAGAGGCTCGCATCTGGAATCAAAACGGGCACGGGTTTCTCGGGAGAAATTTCTTTTCCTTTCTTTGTGTCCTTCTTCTGGGAGATGCCTACTTGCGATACTGGAATTGGGATTTAGCATCATGTTAACATTTCCGCCGGAGGGGACATGAGAAGAGGGGTGAGTCGCAACGATGTGATTCAGGGCTGTTCTTTTTACGCAAATGATACTGTCCCGCACACACCTGTGCGGTGCACATCCAAGTATTACGTGTATACTGGACACCCGTGGCCCAATTACCGGCAAACACATCACATGGGTTTGAGGGTGCTGGACTTCCGGTGATGTGCAAACGAATGCCACGTTGGGTGATAACAATCATGGCAGCTGTGCATTTCTTTGTCTTCTTTTTCCTTTTCTCTTCCTCTCCCTCTTCCTCTCTCTTTTCTTCGCTCGCACAGTCTTCCCGTCCTGTCTTGTTGCATCTCGTATATGCATGCAGTCGATGCACTGGCGTAGCACCGCCATAAACGCATCCCGTCGATTGGGCCAAAGTCGGCAAAGTCTGCCATTGTTCCATCGCACGCACTTGTGTCCCTTCGGCTTCCATCCAACCTGTTTACAAATCCCATTGAACTTGCCACAACGACTAAATCCCTCATGGTGAAGCTATATTTGCCGATGTTATATCTCACACACCCATATGCAGCCGGGGCAAACAAGCAGTCGTTCCGGATGGCACTGCAGGTCGTTGAACCGCCCAAGACGGCACACGGCTTGTGAACGGTATCTTACACCGTAATTTGTGAAAAGTCACGAGGTCCCATGGAAAGGTGCAAGCACCAAACAAAATGCTTTTTTCTTTTTCTTAGAAAAAACGCCGTGGGGAAAATCGAACGTGGGGAAAACCGAACGCAAGATACGTTCAAATCCTTTTAATTGACGCTCCGCCGTACTCGTAGTTCTTTCTGCTGTGAAACTCTGTGTTTGTGTATCTTACGTTGAAAAAAAATAGGGGCGGAAACTCATACACAAAACAGTTGTACACGTACTCCCAACAACGTCTTGTACGTGCTCGCGGTACCGCATCTGCACACCTCCTTGTGGGTGACCAGAAAGGCATCCCCTCACGCTCGGTAGAATGTTTCCCTGTTGCTTTCCCCGCTGCCCTAACTCTCCGTATTCTGCTTTATTCAATGTAGCCGTCGTCCTCGTCTGTTTCTGTTATTGCAGTGAGCCGCTCACCGGTGTGGATGCTCCTGCAGCCCTCGCCTCCCAACTCCAATCCTGCACCCTGTCTTCATCTCTATTTGTCTATTTCTCCGTTTGCTTGCCTGCCGTGTTTGTTGTTTCGCAGATTCGCTGTGTGTCTCACCGTGTGGTCCCCGCAGCAACAGAGCGGATGGAAAACTTGGTGATGTATTTGGCCAATCAGAACAACGGGACGTGCCGCCGCTTGACTGCTGTGTGTCGCCGTGTTGCTCCTTCTGTTTCCGGGTACAAAAAGGCGAAAGGTGTACACAGGGGTGGAAGGCGCAAGCCTCGTTCTTGCCTGTTGTACTGAAGCGTACTTGTATATTTGGAAATGTAAACTTTATGACAAGGAAGGAATCACCTCATCGCGCACTCCGGATTGCAGTTTTCAGCGTACCGCTTGCAACCCTCCCCCCACCCCACTGCAACTGCGATCTTTTGTATCTTACGCGATAAGCAAGTGGTTCGTCATGGATTTGAGCTTTCAGGCCATTCACGACGTTGTCCACGCGACGGCAGCTTTTTCTGGTGGGCAGAGCGATGACGACAAAGAGAGCACCAACGAATGCGAGAGCATCCTCTCAGAGCCATCTGGCCCTGCAGGCGAAGAGGCGGCCGAACGCAAGGATGGCTGTGGCGGCGACGATGCCAGCTGGAGCCAGTCCCAGCTCAACCCCAAAAACCGCATCGACAGCCTCGCGCCGCTGGCTAATCCACTGTGGCGTATCGACGGCAGTGCCGGGCTTGGCACCCAGTTTTATGTCTACCCATTGTTCTTGGTCGACCCGCCACCTATGCACATCGACCTTTTTCTTCGGGAGGGTGTCTCGTACCCGCGCGTGCTGCGCGACCTCCTCGATCTAGGTTGTGTCTTCCACACCAAGGACGCCGCGCGTTTGCGCCGCCTCGGGGTGGCGCAACACATTCTGCGCATTCTCCAGCGACAGACAACGCACCCAGATGGTCAGCTGCACCCAGGCGTCGTGGAGGAACTCTATCGACGGGGTCCTCTGGGGTCCTTTCTCGTGCTGGAGCGCCTAACTTGTGATATCCGCGACGCACGCGTCGTCATCGCCCCGAACTATGCCCTCGAGAACGAGCTGCTGGCTTATGACGAGCTCAGGGAGCTATGGGGCTTGGATATCCCAGGCCAGATGCCACCAGAAATAGACATTCACGACGTCCGTCTGGTGCGGCAACTGTACGACAGCATCAGTGAGGTGCAAGTGGAAGAC
The DNA here is from genome assembly GCA_002778105.1 of Ceratocystiopsis brevicomis. Classification (NCBI taxonomy): domain Eukaryota; kingdom Fungi; phylum Ascomycota; class Sordariomycetes; order Ophiostomatales; family Ophiostomataceae; genus Ceratocystiopsis; species Ceratocystiopsis brevicomis. The sequence goes on from PCDN01000002.1 coordinate 1,011,895, forward strand.
CGTGGCAGCGGAAGCGACACGATCCACCTGCTCGCCCTCAAGTCGTTTACAAGCCGCATCAAGTACATGTATCACGAGCTGCGCTCCCTGCTGAAGGACATCCCGCCGCATAAACACATTATCGCGCGTCCTCTGCACATCGTCACAAAACAATGCCTGTTCGGCAGCAAAACAGGCGTCGTGGGCTTTACCCTGCCTTACCACGCGACCGGCTCTCTACGCGACAGTCTTCCGCTGCTTCGCATCCACAAAGCGCTCAATCTGCCCGACCAACTGCGCTGGGCCTGCCAACTGACTGATGCTATGTGCCACATCTGGCACGAGGGGGACTGCTACTATCCCGACCTGCGCCTCGACAATATTCTTTTAAGCGGCCCGGCTCCGCAAGGCGACATTGTCGTCGTCGACTTCGAACAGCGCGGGGTTTGGTGCAGCTTTTCAGCTCCGGAGATTGACACAATGGAGAACATGCGCCTTCTTGCCTGCGACGACCAGGATTTTGCCTATGCCATTCCAGACAGTTTCCGTGAGCGGTACAGGCGCAAGCTGGCTGCATGTTTTCTCGCCACACAACAAACGACGGCCGATGGGAAGGCCGAAGCGGCAGCAACAGAGTCTCATCTTGAGAGGGAAGAGAATCTCTGGGCAACGACGGTCGGCCCTCTCGAAGAAGGCGCCCGGTACAACAACCCAAGGTCAGGCTACAACGTGGCATGGCTCTGTCTGACGCGACGCGAGCGAGAAGCCGCCATGGTGTACATGCTGGGGCGCGTGCTGTGGTGCATTTTTGAGGGCATGAGTGCCCCCCACAGCGGTGCCATCTGGCAGTCGTACGTGCGGGAGCCCGAGCTGGAGTTTCCTGCCTTCCAGCAGACGCCGCCGGCGGTACAGCGGCTGATTATGCGGTGTTTCGGCCCGGGCGGCGGCAAAGAACGAAGCCAGTTTGTGCGACAGAACAGCAGGTTATACATGAAGGAAGAGCTTGGTGGTAGCCGAAACCACCGGCTTGTGTCGGACAACCTGGCGGCGCGGGCGCAGCGCTACTGGCTAGACCAGCTCGCAGATGGAGAGGCCTGGTTAGATGCGCGGCTGCATGCACTGCAGAGAGAGGGTGTGGGGGATACTGGGAACAACAAGTGCCCAGGAGGTGACGGCTTTGAGGGCGGCACGGACGCCAGCGGTTCGGCATTTGGCCGGCCGACGCTGAGGCAAGTCCTGCGCTGGCTAGAAGACTTGAAGACGCAACCGAGTGGCGATTGCTGAACCCGTGATTTGTATGATTTGATTGGAAAGTTTGGAAATAACGAACAAATGAAAGGCTTCTGCCGACCTCTATGCCTATGCTAATATACAACCAACAGGAATACGGGGGGGGGGGGGGGGGGGGGGGGGGGAAGACGAATACAAAGGAAGAAAGGTACGACAACGTGGGTATTCAAACCTGTCCAGACAGGATAAAAGAAGGAAGAAAGCGAAGCATTGCAGAAAAAAGACGGGCCCAAGAAAAAGAGGAAAGTGCTGCAGCCTGCGGACTCCTACACCGCAGATGACGGCTTTTCCGTCTTCTCCGAGAGCATTTCCTGCTGCCGGACACGCTCGTCGGCCGTGTCTGGCGGCTGTGTGGATGCGGCCGTCAGTGAGGGCGCGCTAATGTTGTCGACGCCGTTGTTGTTGTTGCTGTTGCCGGCAAGGCTGAAAATGCGCCGCCGGTTGCTGTTCTCGCGGCCCGGCATCGCAGCCCCGCCGTTGGCGGAAGCGGTGGCGGCAGCGCTGACAAGCATCTGGTGGCCCTCAATGCCGTGCTGGGGCACAACGCGGGTGCCATCGTGCTTGGGGTCCCTCTCGGCAGGGGTCCAGGCGAGGTAGTCGCGGCGGACCTCGACATAGTCGTAGGCGAACTCGCCGTGCTGGTCGTCGTCCATGCCGAGCAGCTCGGCCTCTTCGGAGGCGCGCAGGTGCAGGCCGGGCACGAGGTCGATGAGCTTGGCGAGCAGGGCGGAGACGAAAAAGGCGTACAAGCTAGTGGCCAGGATGTAGGCGACCTGGACATAGAGCGAGCGCCAGTTGTGGTTGGGGAAGCTGCCGGAGGCGCCGGTGTTGACGCCGTCGAGGCCGATGATGTAGTCGGAGGCAAAGAAGGCGTTGAGCAGGAGACCGACCATGCCGCCAACAGCGTGCTCGGCGAAGACGTCGAGGGAGTCGTCGATGCGGAGAAGGAATTTAACTGGAATATGTTAGCAGGGAGAAGCATAGGGTCGAAAAGCGGACGGAGCGGCACACACCCTTCGTAGCAAAGTTGCAGGAAATGCCGGTGACGACGCCGAGCACAATGCTGGCCCAGGGCGTAATAAAGCCGGAGGCCGGGGTGGCAGACACGAGGCCGGAGATGGTGCCGGAGCACCAGCCGACGAGGGACCACTTGCGGGCCAGGCGGAAGTCGAGCAGGCACCAGGTCATGGCGGCGAACATGGCGGTCAGGCACGAGTTCCAGCAGGCCATAGTGGCGCGCAGGTTAGCGCCAAAGGCCGAGCCGCCGTTAAAGCCCAGCCAGCCGAACCAGAGCAGGATGGTGCCGAGGGTGATGAGGGAGATGTTGTGGGGGCGGAAGTTGAGCATCATCTTTTCGTTGCGGCGGCCCAGGACCCAGGAGTAGGCCAGGGCGGACATGCCGGAGCCGATCTCGACGGGGCCGCCGCCGGCATAGTCGAGCACGCCGTACTTGAAGGCCCAGCCGTTGATGTTCCAGGCCCAGCAGGCGATGGGGCAGTAGACCAGGGTGGCCCAGAAAAAGGCAAAGACCATGGCGGGCACGACGCGGCCGCGCTCGGCGGTGGCGCCGACGACCAGGGCGGCGGTAACGGCACAGAACTGCATCTGGTAAAAGGAGTACAGCAGCTCGGGGATCAGGGGCGAGCCGGGCGAGGGCGCGCCAAGGGTGTGGCGCAGGCCAAAGTGGTGCAGGTTGCCGATGAAGCCGTTGGTGGCAGTGCTGCTGAACGCGAGCGAGTAGCCCCAGAAGTACCACTGGAAGACGACGACGCTGAAGGACATCATGCAGACCCAGATGAGGGACAGGGCGGATTTGCGGCGGGCCAGGCCCGAGTACAGGAAGGCGATGCCGGGGACCATGAGCAGGACCATGCACGAGGCGACGATGATGAAGGCCTGGTCACCAGACTGGTACCATTGGTTGAGGTTTTCGACGGCTGGAGGCATGTATTAGA
>PCDN01000002.1:1015373-1029922 GCA_002778105.1 Ceratocystiopsis brevicomis
GGGGGGTGGTGCCGCGTGCTGCGTGGCACGGTTGAAGAAGCCAAAATGCCGTGCAGCAGGAGGCAGTGAGACGGTAAGAGGAGAAGGGAAAGCCCGAAGAAGGTAGAACAATCAATGTGACGGGAAGACAAGAAAGGCGGAGAGAGAGGAATGAGGAACCAGGAACGACAAATGACACGATAAAGGGAATGTGCGAGGTATAATATATCGTATGGAGCTACTCGGATCGAGACCTATGGAGGCAAGGCGATGGCACGGGGGCGTCATATCACGGCTCACTACTCCAAAGGGGAAAAGACACGGGAAGGACGAGCAAAGGGGGTGGAGGACAGGAGAAATTTCATGCAGTCAGGTTAGACGGGGGGGGGGGGGGAGACGGAATGGGAAAACCGGAGCAAGGCCGGACCGGGACGTGGGAGCGAGCCTCTGGGAAGAAAGCCCGCGTGTACGATACTCGTAATTCCTCGTCGTCAGAGCAAGAAGAAAAAATGGCTCTCCGCGCTTAGTCCGGGCTGGGGCGTTATTAGCCATTTTGTCCACTGTGCGTATTAGCGTGACATCACCAGTCTTCGGGATTAGTATGTATGTAATCTCGTACGGAGTAAGATACGGAGTAGACTGTTGCCCTTGGCAGGCAGCTTGGGTTGACGTCGAAAACGCCCCCATCCCGCGGCAGACACCCCACGCGGCCGTATGACAAGTGGCTATTGCCAATCGGCCAGGGGGGGACCGTCCGGCCAGCCTTGCATCCTATGCGCACAGCTTCTCCAAGATATAAGCAAGATACGTCGGCAAACATCCACGTCGTCCCTCGCTGTGTCTGGCGTGTGCGTCCGTTCCCCCCCAGCAAGCGTCCCCACGCGGCACGAACGACGCCCGGGAAAATAATAATAATAAAAAAAGCGCAAAAAAAAGAGAAGGCTGTTCTCGCTGGCGCTGTCCTATCATCACAGGGAAAATGGCAAAATCATTGCGGCTGCATACAGCTTCGTCTCGACTCTAGCATGAATTCGCCTTCCCGCACTAGCCGCATTAGCTCGGACCCTAATTCCTTCGCCGCGTCCTTCCACCGCACAGAGCGCTTTGCCCCTGTGCAGCCTTCCCCAGACAACATCGGCCTACCCGACCGATTGCGGACCATTGAAACCTCGATCCGCCCTCCCGCTCGGCACTTCCTTGCAGCGACAGGCGCCGGATTCCCCTTAGCACACACCCCCTCCCCCACCCCGCATTGGACGACGCCAAAAGGAGAAGAAAAAAAAGGCTCGTCTCAGCTCCCTTCCTCACGCAACAATCTCTGCGACGACAACTCCACGTGACTGCTACCGCCCTGCCGGATGGCCCCCCCCTCTTTTTTGGAGGGTTTTTTTTTGCGCGCTTTGTTCATTCCAGTGGATGCCTGCCGCCTTGGCGGCCCTCTTGGTGGCTGCCGGCCCTGAACATCAGGCCTAAAGCAGCAATCTGTTACTTAATGGTTATGTACTGGGGCGGCGCACCTTTAGCAACCTGCACAGCGCGCAGCCAGTCCTGGGCAAGCGATAAAACGTACAAGGCCCGAGAGGCTGGCTCGTTGCAGAGCCTGGTGTCGCTGGCCAATGGACGAAGCTTGTTCAGATAAAGGGCCAGCGCAAAACGAAAAGGAAATGCGAAAGCACGCCCCGCCGTTATCGGACCAATTGCTGTCAGGCCTTGACGTATTTGCATCCCGTCAAGGCTCGCATGGTATTGCTGCCGCCGTATTTACGGAGTGCCGTGTCGTATCTTACCTGAATGCTCTTCGGTCGACAGACGCAGGGGGGGGGGGATGGGGGCAGCCGCATTCTCCCGAGACGAGAGACGATCTGCGGGCGCTCTCGTGTTCTTTTCTTCCATTTTGTCTTCGCCGACCGGGATCTCCGTAATGAGCTCTGGCCACCGCACAGCCGCCTGCAAGGCACGGCATCTTTCCCGATCGTATGCATCCTGACTCAGTATTGGGGAAACGCGTACGGAGAAAACCGCCTGCCAAGCCCTTGATCCCGCCGCATCGTCTGCCCGAAGAGCTGAAACGAAAAGAGGGACGTGCACGGCAAAACAGCTGTTTGTTTCTGTTCTTCGGTTTTTACCTACGAATATCTTACTTCGTATGTCATTTTTTTACTTACACGGGCGGTTCTGTTGTCGCCTTGTTTCGCACTCGTCTCATGCGCACCGCCATCACGCGACACTTTCTTGGCAACTATAGTATCCTTCATTCTCTCCTTCCAATGCAAAACAAAGACGACCGAAGAACAAGAACAATCAACTCCCGAGCCCTCATTCTCCTCCTCGTATGACGTCTTTTTTTCTTGCTTATGTAACATACACGTGACTGTAATTGTGAATGGCCGATTTGGGAACGCGTCGAGTCGGAGATGCACGACCAGCTGCGTCTTCTCCGTGTGACCCCCTTGCGAATGCCGAAAGATCCCGGAGAATAGGGCCTCCATCCTCTCGTTTATGCCCCACGACTACCCGGATCTTTGCCACTTTTAAAACGAAGCAAAAATGGCCAGTCGGCCGCAGGACAGCAGCACCGACAAAGGGGGTTACCGGCCGGTGGCTCTGACGGACTCGACCGACGACATGGAGGAGATGGAGGACATCAAGGCGATGCAGGAGACGACACGGGGGCGGGCAAGCGCGAGAGAGGGAGGCTACGCCCCGAAAAAGGACAGCGATGGCGGCGAGGAGGGCGAGGAGACCACCGGGTTTCTCGCGGGCCGGCCGTCGCTGTCCCATCCGGCGTCGTCGTCGTCCCTGCTGCACCGGCCGGGCGAGGACGCCCCGCGGTGGTTGTCACGGCGGACGTTCCGCACGGCCGTGGTGGCCTTTGTGGCGTGTTTGGTGGTCTGCATCGGTTTCAAGTTCGTGACCGACTCGGCCGGGCTTTTTCTGGCGGCGCCGCCGCGGTCGTCGTCGTCATCGTCGTCGTCGGGAGCCGCCAACGCGGCGGCTGCAGACATCAGAGGCTGCTCGTGCCCGGCACCCACGGCCACGGTACCCCAATACTTCCAGACGTCGCCGCAGCTGTTCGCCGGGCCCACGGCCACGGGCCGGCCGGCGTTCCTGGCCCAGACGGTGACGATCGACCCGACAGCGACGTACGTCGCCAACGAGCCGCTGCAGACCAACATTGCTGTCGACGGCCTGCCGGACCACGACGCCTCCATCTTCCGCCACATGGGGTACCTGTCGCCGTACAACCCGTCGCCGGGCTTCGGCGTCCAGGAGTACGCGCTGCCGCCGGGCGCGGAAATCGTGCAGTTGCAGGTACGGTCTATCGCCCAGTTTCCTTCGCATGTTCTGTCTGGCCACTGACCTCCCCCGAAAAGATGCTGTCCCGCCACGGCTCGCGGTATCCGACCGTTGGCTCCAATGTCGAGCAGCTGGCGACCAAGCTGAACAAGGCCAAGGGCAAGTTCACGGCGTCGGGCGCGCTGTCGTTTCTCCAGGAATGGGAGTACAAGATGGGCTACGAGATTCTCGTGCCAAAGGGTGAGATGCGACCAGTGGCCGTTGCTTCTGTGGACACTGGGCTCTAACGGCATTTTCTCTTCTTTTTTTTTTTTTTTACTGCAGGGCGACAGGAACTGTACGACTCCGGCATCTTGCACTCCTACATGTACGGCAGCCTGTACAACCCCAGCAGCAAGATCATTGTTCGGACGACGGTGTGTCCTGCAATGTTTCCCATCTCTGTATTTGGTTTCTACCGTCCAGGGCTAACAGATGCTAGACCCAAGACCGCATGCTCAAGTCGGCAGAGAATTTTCTTGCTGGCTTCTTTGGTCTTGAATGGTATGCCGGCTGAACCTGATGGCCTTTTCTCTTCTTTCACATCTAACGCCGACTGCAGGACAAACAATGCCACGATCGAGCTCATTTTGGAGACGCATGGTGCAAACAACTCCCTTGCCGGGTACCTGAACTGCCCAAACTCCGACAAAACGACGGTCGGCAATACGGCCCGGGACACCTGGGTGAACAAGTATCTGCAGAATGCGACGGAGCGTTTTCGCACCATGCTGGACGGCGAGCTGGACTGGACTGTGCAGGACACCTATTCGGCCCAGACGCTGTGTCCTTACGAGACGGTATGCGAGTGTCGATTTGAATTGGTGGGCTGCTCTGTGCTGACGGAACCATCCAGGCCGCCTTTGGCTTCAGCCGCTTCTGCAGCCTGTTTACGTACGAGGAGTGGCTTGGCTTTGGCTATTCCATCGACCTGGACTTTGCCGGGAACAACGGCTTTCAGTCCTGGACAGGGGTACGTGAGGGGTGGGCGTGCGAAAGAGGACAACGGACGTTGTGCGGTGTATGGTGCTAACAGCGCAGCGCGCGGTCGGCATCGGCTACCAGCAGGAGGTCGTGGCCCGGCTGCAGAACCACACGCTCGGCTACTCGGGCTCGCAGATCAACGTCACGCTCGACAACAACACCGACACCTTCCCGCTCAACCAGAGCCTGTATCTGGACTTCTCGCACGACACCAACATCGTGTCGATCCTGGCGGCCTTTGGCCTGACGCAGTTTGCCCAGCCGCTCGACCCGTCCGCCTACCCGGGCACCCACAACTTCACCGTCACCCACCTGACGCCCTTTGGTGCCCGCTTCGACATTGAGATCATCCGCACGCCGCACCCCGTGGCGGCCGACCGGTCCGGCTATGTGGCCGGTGGTGGCGGCGAGACCAAGTACGTCCACTTCGTGCTCAACCAGCGCACCGTGCCGCTGGGCCTGAGCTTCGCCGAGTGCGACGCCGCGCGCGTCGACGGCTGGTGCGAGCTGGACACGTTTCTGCGCGTGCAGGAGGCCATGCCGGCGCGGGCCAAGTATGCCGAGGCGTGCTTTGGGCCGATGGGCCAGCAGACGTTTGGCAGCATCGCAGACGGGGCGCCGGTGTAGGCTTTTTTCCGGCCTGCAGCCGTTTTTCTTTTTCTTTTTCTTTTTCGAAGCTTTCTTTCCCGATTATGTTCCCCTGATAATATCCCCTGTATTTCTGGTTTTCCCCCAAAAGCAGCCTTTCTCGTCTGATGTTGGTTGGGTCATCTGACCACTCACACTGCCACAGCCTTGTTGTCCCGGCAGCATATATTCAAACAAGGAAGGAGCTCTGGCTCTTGTCTCAACGGTGCCTAACCATCCTCTTCTGCTCAAATGCTTTCTTTCTTTCTTTCTTCCTGCACCCTCACCGCCTCGACGGACCATGAAGTCTGCTGCGTGTCTGTTCTTCTCCGGCCTGCTGGCCATCGTGGCCATTGCGGCGGCGGCCACGGTCGATACCCACGCTCTGCGCTCGGATTTCTACATCCTCCAGCTGAGTATCGTTACGTGTGTTTTTTTGCTGCTACGGCTTTCTCTCTCCACCACACCAAGTGACCCTGACCGCTTTCCAGCTCACCCGCCTCCCGACTGGGCCGCATGCTCTACGACACCGGCACTGGCGTCGTCCTCCCCTCGCCGTTCCAGCCGGCCTCCCACCTCGGTCGGCCGGCCTTTGTCTATCCCGTGCCATTGCCCTCCTCACCGGCCACGGAAAACACGACTGGCGTCGTTGCTCTGCTGCACCACTGGTCCAGTTCCGTGTTCGATCCGGTCAACGACCTCTTGCTGACCATCCCCGCCAGCGGCGCGTTCCGGCCGCTCGCGTTCGAGACTGTGCCAGCGGCGGAGGTGAACACAACCGGCGGCACCGCGGACTGGCAGTCGTTTGTGCTGAGCGACGGGATACAGGATGTTGTCCGCAGCACCAAAGACGAGGACCACCCCAGCGAAACTAGGAGCCCGCAGGCGCCGCCGTCGCCGCTGGCCAACACGCTCACGTACGCCGGGCAGCCCGGCCGGTGGGTGGCGTTTCCGCAAGACGAGAGGTTCTACGCGTTGGCGTGGTACGACGGTACGTTTTGGTTCTTGTCTTGTTGCCCAGAATAACGACTGACTTGTTCGCAGGCCTGTCCCCGCTCATTGAGAGCTACGAACCCGTCGACATTATCTACCATGTGGTGAAGATCGAACAGAGCAAGTAGGATGAGCATCGTTTATAGAAACAGTATAAATAGCACAGAGCTACAAGAAGACACCCAAAAAAGACAACCTATGCTCCTCTTCTACACGTGTTGCGTGACGGGCTGTTGCTGTACACAATGACTGGTTAATGTTTTCTCGGGGGGTTTTTTTTGGAAGGTTTTTTTCTTCTTCTCTTCTTCATCGTTGCCAATCGGCTCCTGCTTCTCCCAGCCCGTCCCATCCCGGAAACCCCTCAAACGTCTCTTCATCGTACCCCGTCGGCTCAAGATACCGATCAAAAGGAGCGGCAGAGCACGCAGAGATGGGGGTCGGCGACGAGACCCCGAGGGGAAAAAAAAACAAAAAACAACGCATATGCAAAAACTTTAAAAGTCGTCGTCGTCTCCCCTACAGCGCCATCTCCTTCTTGATCTCGGCCACGGCACGGCCCGGGTTCAAGCCCTTGGGGCATGTCCGCGTGCAGTTGAGGATGGTGTGGCAGCGGTACAGGCTCATGGAGTTCTCAAACATCTGCTTGCGCTCGGCCTTCTTCTCGTCGCGCGAGTCGGCCAGCCAGCGGTACGACTGCAGCAGGATTGCGGGGCCCAGGTACTCCTCCGAGTTCCACCAGTACGACGGGCACGACGTCGAGCAGCAGAAGCACAGAATGCACTCGTACAGGCCGTCGAGCTTCTTGCGGTCCTCCTTGCTCTGGCGGTATTCCTTGCCCTGCAAAATGGGTTGTTAGTCAAGATTGCCGAGGGAACGAAGGGAGAGGCTGTGGTCACGTACATCGGGGGCCGGCGTGTCTCTTTGCAGGTACGGCTTGATCGACTTGTACTGCTTGTACAGCTGGGTCAGGTCGGGCACAAGGTCCTTGACCACGTAGGCGTGCGGCAGCGGGTAGATCTTGACCTCCTTGGTGTCGTCGGGGATGCGGCCTGGTTTTGTTGGTTGGTTAGTGCCTGGACATCACCGGCTGCCTCTCCCACAGCCCCCAAGAGAACACATACACAAGCAGGCCAGCGTATTCACGCCGTTAATGTTCATGGCGCAGCTTCCGCAGATGCCCTCACGGCAGCTGCGGCGGAACGTCAGGGTCGGGTCCTGCTCGTTCTTGATGCGGATCAGCGCGTCCAGCATCATGGGCCCGGTCTTGTTCAGGTCCAGGGTGAAATGGTCCATGTGCGGCTTTTCCGTCGGCGTGTCGGGGCTCCAGCGGTAAATCTTGAACGACTTGTTCCGCGGGGCCGGCGCGTCCGTCGTCGTGGCCATCGACCGGCGCAAGTTCTGTGATGCCGAGGTTGCGACGGCAGCGGCGGCGGCAGAGCTAGCAGGAGAAGAGGACGCAGGGACGCCGGCCGCAAACATCGGTCGTGCCCCGGCGACGAGGCGCATTGTGGAAGAGCGAAGAGCAGCCATCGTGGGCAAGGAAAGGGGGAGGGGCGTTGGTCGGAAGAAGAAGGAAGATGGATGATCACGAGGAAATCAGACACGAGGAGACGAAAAAACGGCCTTGTGCCAATTCCTGCGGCGAGTTGTGGCGCAAAGGATCAGGGCTCGAGAGACAGTGTGGCAGCGACGTAGGGCGAGCAAGAGCGCAATCGAGAGATCAAGACGCTGGTCGTGCGTGGTATTAGAATGCCTCTTTTTTTTTGGTGCTGCGTCTTGGCTCATGAATTCGGGACACCTCGGCTAGCGGCCCTCCGCTTCGCTCCCCAGGTTGGCACGGAACGGCACACCGCAGCCAATAGGACCGCTTATATTGTCAATAATTAGTGCCACTTCCCAAGGAGCAATTCGGGACGAAGACTCTCACGTGAAATCAACTCGTGGGGAAATTCACACTGTATATACTATACTGTATACATACGTACTGGTCGTATGTAAACGCATAGTAAAGTACTGTGAAATATTTGCTAACAGTGTACATATTTGTGTTTTGTATCATCACACTAGACATACGTACCCTCATAATACTGCCAACTGACGCTAATGACATGCTGGGGTCCCACCTTTTTGAGCTTTAATTTTCCCTTTTTAAATCTTGTCGTTTTTATCGCGATAGAAGAACCTCAGGCCGCCTACCCCCCCGACATTTTGACTTCCCTGCAAGGACAGTTGGGAACAGAATAGAGCTTCTCCAGATACACATACGCGGACCGACAGTTCCTCGGTGCAGCGGGCTGTTCCGAGCCCCTCCGCCGTCGGCCACAGATCGCTCGAACCCCCCCCCCGAACATGGCCGCTGCTTCAACGCGGGAGATTCTGTCTGCCACCTGGCCTTGTACACGGCAATGTACGATTCCTTTTTTTTTTTTTTTTTGCACAACGCGGGTGGTGCTGTATCCCGATGATTCCGCCCAGGGGTCTAACTAAGCAAACCAGCAGCAGCTAGAGCGGTACCCTTTTTCTCGGCTATCCCCCTTTCCGCACGGCAACGGGCGGCATACTCCAGGACCTCTGCATGTGCAGTGCGCCGCAGCTATTCGTCGACCTGTTTCTTTTCCTCGCCTTCTGCCCTGACGCGCCGTGGACAAACGACGGCCACGATGGCGCCCCCGCGTGATCCGAAGCGGCATTCTCGGCCGACGAGCGCCTCCCTCCACAGCACAGCTTCTTCTACAACAACACAGCGGCGACGAATCTTCTCCTACAGCGTGGCCGCTTCGTTTGTTGGCAAGGACCGCCCATACGACCCAACAGTCCACGTGTACGACTTCGATCCAAACACAGAGCCAAAGGGGGGCATACCAGCTACCGCCGACCGGCCCGAGAGCGGGCAGGATGCCTTCTTCGCGAGCCGCATCGGCGGGGTTGCGGGCGCAGTGGCGCTGGGCGTGGCGGACGGCGTGGGCGGCTGGATGGACTCGGGCGTGGACCCGGCCGACTTCTCGCACGGCCTGTGCAGCTACATGGCGCAAGCGGCGGCCGCGGCGGACGGCGCGACGGCGGACCGCCTGCCGCCCGCGCAGCACCTGATGGACACGGGCTACCGGGCGGTGTGCCACGACCGGGCGATCGCGGCGGGCGGGTCGACGGCGGTGGTGGGTGTGCTGGCGCCGGACGGCACGCTGGACGTGGCGAACCTGGGCGACAGCGGGTTCGTGCAGCTGCGGCTGAACGCGATGCACGCGTGCTCGGCGCCGCAGACGCACGCGTTCAATACGCCCTACCAGCTGAGCGTGATCCCGCCCAGCCTGCTGGCGCGCATGGCCGCGTTTGGCGGCGCCCAGCTGAGCGACATGCCGCGCGACGCCGACGTGACGCGCCACGACCTGCGCCACGGCGACGTGCTCGTGTTCGCGTCCGACGGCGTGTGGGACAATCTGTTCAACCAGGACATCCTCGCCATCGTCAGCCGCGCCATGGCCGCGTCCGGCGCCTGGCGCAGGAGCCGCCACGACGACGGCGTCGCCGTCGCCCCGCCGGCCACGCTCCGGCAGCTCACGCACCCAGCCGAGGCCGAGACCGAGACCGAGACCGAGACGGCAGCATCCAAAAAGACGACACCCACCCTCCAAAGCATCCTCGCCACCCTCATCACCGGCGCCGCCAAGGCCGCCAGCACCAACGCCACGCTCAACGGCCCGTTCGCCAAGGAGGTGAAGCGCTACTACCCGCAGGAGACCTGGCACGGCGGCAAGGTGGACGACATCTGCGTGGTCGTCGCCGTGGTGTCTGAGGACACCGCGGGCAGCGCAGAGGTGGACGCTGACGCACTCCCGTTGAAGAGCAAGCTCTGAGCGCGGCACAGCCGAAAAGCATTGTTTTTCCCTTGTTTTCTTTGTTTAGGCAGTTTTGGCTCTTCGGTTTCTTTCCCTGCATCACACGGCGTTTTGGACACGGCTTGTTCTTATAGACGTTTTCTTTGTTAAAACCAGATGTCGAGAAGATGGTGTATTAACAGACGTGTTAACGTCCAAAAAAAAAAAAAAGGAGAGAGATTCGCTGTACCAATGCACCCATTTGCTCGCACGACCCTTGCTCGCCTCGGGCTCTTACACAGGAACAGGCTCGTGTAGTGCAGGCAGCTTGCTGCAGCACAGCATGGGGTCTCGGCAGTTCTGACAGCTCCAATCATGGAACCCGACAGGTGTGTAACAAGACAGGCCGTCTCGCATAGGGTCGAGCTGGCCAGAGAACGAGGCCTAAAAACGTCAATTGCAATGGCTAAATTTTGCCGCAAACAGATTACACATTATCAAAACAAGGTATTTAAAAAGCCCATTGGGACCTGGTCCCCAATCCTTTTCCCCGTTCCCGCAAGGCCGGGGCTGTTAATCAAAACAAGCACGCCTGGATGTCCAGCCGTGACCAATGCCTCACTCGCCTAGTTGAAGTAGGCCAGCGCTGCAACAGTGAGCAGAACAAGGGCAAGCGGGGACTTGGCTTGGGGGCCGTTGTTGGTGTTGGGCGGCGTGGTGCTGGCCGTTGCCGTGGCCGACGCCGTAGCTGGTGTACATTAGCATAGGCACAAAAAGAAAGCGAACTAGTTAGATTAGACAGCAACTTACTCCTCGTAAACGGGGTCAGCGTGCTCGACCTGGTAGTGGTGGTAGAGTTGGACGAAGACGACGCGGTAGTGGTGCCGTTAAATGGTGCGGATGAGCTGGCTGAGGCAGACGAGGCAGCAGACGACGAGGCGGTGGACGGCTCGGCAGTCAGAGTAGAGTTCGACGCAGCCGAAGAGGACGCGGAGGCGGACGAGGCGGCGGACGAGGTAGCGGACAAAGTGGACGCCGGAGTCGAGGCAGACAGGGAGCTGAACGAGGCAGTGCCAGTGCCGGTCAGGGAAAACAGCCTGCTGTAGTTGACGCCCGTGGAGTCCTCGATCTCAAACGCGTACGTGTCCTCCTTCAGATCAGTCGGGACAGTCCAGGTGTAGCTGGTGCTGCTGTCGCTGGCTGCGAGAGTTGTTAGTCTGGGCCAGTCGTAAAACAGCGAAACACAACACACCAAACACATACAGTCAATCTCCTCGATTCTGGCCAGGTTGGTGAAGGCACCCTCAGCAAGGTAGATGGTGACAGGGCCGGTGGCGTTGGTCCAGGTCAGGGTGAAGGTCTTGCCCGGAAGAGGGTCGAAGGCCAGGTTGGTGAAGGCGGGCAGGGCCGCAGCAGTGGAAGCCAGAGTGGCAAAGGTGGCAGCAACGGTGAACTTCATTTTGACGAAGTGAAGATGAAGCGATGGTAGTAAGAGGGTTGAAACGAGTGACTAGGACGTGTTAGACCAGACGAAGAGAGTTGTTTGTGTCAGGTGGAAACGAAACAAAGAGAAGAAAGTAAGGAAGAAAAAAAAAAGAAAAGAAAAGAGAAAAGACACAGAACGCGACACCAGGAGAGACAAGTTGCTAGACAACAGTTGCTAGAGCGTTGGCTGGAATGCTGCGGCTTTGGGGAACAACGTGAAACAAAGACAGTGGGCAGAATTCCTTCGCGTTCCGTTCCGGTCGAACGCGAGCGAGCGAGCATGCCAGAGGAAACAAACAGACAAACAACCGAAAAGGAGGACCAAGAGCAAGGAGAACGGGCAGAAAACAGGGACACCACGCGTAGATCACGATGCAGAGGCAAAGTAAACAAGGGGGGGCTACACTCACCTAAAGAGCAAGTATAAACGAATGTAGAGACGACGATGTGGTGGTGTTTGACAAGACGTGAAGAAAAGGGAGAAGAAAAAAGGGAGGAAAAAAAAAAACAGGGCAAGAAGAGGAGAGAGCGCGACGAAAGAGAAGAAAAATGCAGGCAGGCAGGCAGGCAGGCAGGCAGGCAGCAGCAGCAGCAGCAGCAGCAGCAGAAAGAACGACGGTCCCGAACCAGGCCCTATTCGATCGCCTTTTCGGAGCGCGGCTCGTAAGATACTTACAAGTATGAAATTAAGTTACAACGCCCGACCCACAATGAGGCAAAAGCGGCTCGGGAATTTGCAAAGATACGCTTCCAGGTCATGGCGGCCTATTATGAGGCGTCTCAGCACTGGAAGAGGCGGCATGGGGTGGAGAACACGGCCAAACAGAGGACGGCGGCGTCCGTTTAGACGTTGGGTGTTCTCAGATACTTCGTAGTATCTTCCGGAGTAGTTATGGGTACCTGCATTTACAGACTAGCGTGCATTGGGCAGGTATAGACACATGCTAATTCGCGCGTGGAGTGCTTCCCCCCGGCGCGTAGCAAATTAGACCGACATGGCATGGTGAAGAACCAGGAAAAGTGGACACAGGGCCGTTGGTCGGAGATTTGCTTTCAGCTCGCCCACCAGGCGAGATAAAGATGCAGATAGGCTTAAAAAGTCTGGCGATGAGCCAAAAAGTGGCAAAAAGAAATGGTCCCGGAGAGGCTCGAACTCTCGACTTTCGCATTGGATTCTGATACAGAATATTAGTACGATGCGCTAACCAACTGCACCACGGAACCGCTTCGGCTGATGATGGACTCTGAGCGTCGTAAGAGGCCCTACGTTCCCAAGGACAACGTCCGGATATGGCGAAGTGAGCTGCATCCCCTTTTGCCAGCAATGACGGTACGATACAACGGTACAAGGAAGGACAAAAAAAAAACCGCATTGCTATATCGACCCTGCGTAACCAAACGCCTACTCCGAACCACCCGGGTCCTGGCTCTACTCGAGAAAACACTGCACGACACCGCGCCGGACCCCTTCTGTCTCCTCGCTCAACTCGCGCACCGTTGCGCCGGCTTCGGCCATGCGGACGGCAAAGTCGCCCAGCGAGCCGCCCACGCCAAAGTAGAGTTTCTTGGCCCCGACAATGGCCATGGCCCGCGGTGCGCCGCCGCCATCGCTGCCGCGCTCCCGCCGGAGGATGGCCATGAGCGTGTCGCTAAACGACGCGAGCGCAAAGGGAGAGTAGATCGTCTCGGCGCCGAGCACCAGCGTGGTGGGCGGTGTTTCCGCCGTGCCGTCGGCCACGCCGTCGTACAGCAGATCGACAAAGGCGGGCGACCATCCGCCGGAGAGAAAGGACAGTGTGGTGTCGGACGCCGCGAGAAAGGCGCAAAAGGCGTCCTTGACCTCGTCTGTCAGCTCAAGCTCGCCGCCGTCGCCGCCGTCGCCGCCGTCGCCGCCGTGCTCGCCCTCCGTGGAGATCGCCTGCTGCAGCAGGGGGTTGCCGGCTGCGCGCTGCTGGAGCGCCCAGGCAAGCACAAAGTTGGGCAGCGTCACCAGGTAGAGGACGCTCGGGTTGTAGTCGGCGACGGCGATGGACACGGGGCCCCGGCCTGGCCCGCTGGCGGTCGTGGCGCCCCGGCTGCAGAGCCACTGGAAGAGGGCGACGGACGGGAGTGCCGTGCCGCAACCGAGCTGTGGACAGAACGTGAGCAAATTTTTTGGTCTCTCTCTTTTTCTTCTCTTGCGTTTTCGTCTCACCTCAATCACATGCGCGGGTCCACCAGTCTCGAGCACTCCGGCTGCAACGGCCGACGGATAAGGCCCTGTCGTTCCGGACGGCGCGTGCAGGAGCACCTTGACGAGGTCGAGGCTGCTCTCCCAGCTCTTGAAGCCGCCCTCGTAGATGCCCGTCTTGACATCGTGGGTGCCCAGGCCAACACTGGCGTCGCCCTCACCCTCGCCCTCGCCCATGCGGTCGTCCTCGGCCATCAGCTGGACCCGGACATCCCAGAGCTCGCGCCGCGGCAGGCTGACCCAGCTGGGCGCTGCTGCGCCTTCGTGTGGCGCCAGGGCCACGCGCAGCAGCCCGTAGGCAATCTTGGACGGCAGCCGGGCCAGCATTTCCTGCAGGTCGTGGCGCCGCGCCGGCAGCTGTGGCTTGCCCTGGACAGGGAACGCGCTGGCCGCTGCAGGGGCCGCGGTGTCGGACGAGGGCGGCAGTGGTGCCTCTGCCCTCGTCCTCTGCAGGGCCGCCGTGCCACCACCGTGCATGGCCTCGTCGTCGCCCTCGATGTCGTCGCCCGAAAAGGAAAACGAAAAGGACGCCATTGTCCAAATCGGAAAGCACTGGCGGCCTTGCTTTTTTTGGTCTGCTCGGTCCCTCCCTTTCTTCTCGCACCTGGCGGACAAGGCCCTCGTCTCCGCTCCCTACCCACGGTCGGGCGTGGCACAGAGAGGTTCCAGCGGCGCAGCCGTGTGTCAGAGCTGATCAAGACGCAGCGCCCTGTCTGTCTTGCCCGTCGAAAGGCCTGTGCCGAGTCGTCACGTGGGCTTTTCTGGACGTTTCCGAGCGCCTGTGTCGTATCGTTTGCCTCGCCACGTTCGTCCTCTCTTTTTTCTGCCGGTCGCTCCTGTCCGTCGTCGACTTTTTTGTGGAACCCCAATGAAGAATTGGCTCTTTACCGCCTTCCATGTTTGCCGCAACGTCCCGCGGCTGTCTAGCCTCGTCCCGCACTCTTCCCCGCTTTCAACCAGAGGTTGCAAAGCCTCATCGTGTTTTGGTTGGACAATATACGACCGACACATGTCTCATTTTTTTTTCTTCTTCTTCTTATCTCGGTTTTTCTGTTTGATTTTCTTGTTTGTTTCCCGCTTCTCCCCCCCCCCCCCCCCCC
>PCDN01000002.1:1034463-1059854 GCA_002778105.1 Ceratocystiopsis brevicomis
CCCCCCTCCCTTTTCTTCCCCTCCATTCGATTATGAATTCCCTCGCCCTCCGTATGTCTGCCGGCCGAAGTGGTGGCCCGCTTTTCCGCCGCGCCTCCTCCAAGTCTTTTTCTGTTAATCTGTCTGCGGCCTCCTCGTTCTCTTTGCTCTCCTCTCCTGTTTCTTCCTTCACCACCGCTGCCAGCCCTCCCACACCGTCCACGTTCAACCGCAGAGCCGCAGATCTCCTTGTCCGCCCTAGCCACCGTCCTACCTTCCGCTCTTCTGCCGTCATGGCGTCCACCCAAGCCGGCGTGGCCACGGCCGCCCCGATCAAGAAGATCAAGGTCAAGAACCCTGTTGTCGAGCTGGACGGCGACGAGATGACCCGTGTCATCTGGCAGGACATCAAGGACAAGCTGATCCTGCCCTTCCTCGACATCGACCTCAAGTACTACGATCTCGGTCTCGAGCACCGCGATGCCACCGACGACCAGGTCACCTTGGACTCGGCCGCTGCCATCCAGAAGTACCAGGTCGGCGTCAAGTGTGCCACCATCACTCCCGACGAGGCCCGCGTGGAGGAGTTCAAGTTGAAGAAGAGTGCGTTTTGTCCCCTCCTATAGTTTGTTCTTCTCGTTACCTCGGGAGGTTTTTTATTTTCGTTCCCTTTTACCCCTCCCCCTCTTACACGGTTCGGCCCCTCTCCAAATACGGTCATTGTGTCTAACCCCGTCCAGTGTGGCTGTCGCCCAACGGCACGATCCGCAACATTCTTGGTGGCACCGTGTTCCGTGAGCCTATTGTCATCCCCGCCATCCCGCGCCT
This sequence comes from Ceratocystiopsis brevicomis, assembly GCA_002778105.1. Lineage (NCBI taxonomy): Eukaryota > Fungi > Ascomycota > Sordariomycetes > Ophiostomatales > Ophiostomataceae > Ceratocystiopsis > Ceratocystiopsis brevicomis. Next base: position 1,035,271 of record PCDN01000002.1, read on the forward strand.
GGTGCCGGGCTGGGAGAAGCCCATCATCATCGGCCGCCACGCCTTCGGTGACCAGTACCGCGCCAAGGACCGTGTAATCCCCGGCCCCGGAAAGCTGTCCATGGTCTACACCCCGGCCAATGGTGGCCCGGCCGAGGAGATTGAGGTCTTCGACTACAAGGACGGTGGTGGTGTTGCGCAGACCCAGTACAACACCGACGACAGCATCCAGGGCTTTGCTCACGCCTCGTTCAAGCTTGCTATCGACAAGGGCCTGCCCCTGTACATGAGCACCAAGAACACCATCCTGAAGAAGTACGACGGCCGCTTCAAGGACATCTTCCAGGAGATCTACGACAAGGAGTACAAGGGCCAGTTCGAGGAGAAGAAGATCTGGTACGAGCACCGTCTCATCGACGACATGGTTGCCCAGATGATCAAGAGCAAGGGTGGCTACATCATGGCTCTGAAGAGTGCGTCCCTCTTATCCCTGTGGCGTGATGTTTTTGTCTACTGTCGCTAACCAAGGCAGACTATGACGGTGATGTCCAGTCTGACATTGTTGCCCAGGGCTTCGGCTCTCTGGGTCTGATGACCTCGGTTCTGGTCACCCCCGATGGCAAGACCTTTGAGTCGGAAGCGGCCCACGGCACTGTTACCCGTCACTACCGCGAGCACCAGAAGGGCCGCGAGACTTCGACCAACCCCATTGCCTCCATCTTTGCCTGGACTCGTGGCCTGGCCCAGCGCGGCAAGCTCGACGACACCCCGGACCTGATTGCCTTTGCCGACGCCCTGGAGACGGCCTGCATCGAGACGGTGAACACGGACGGCATCATGACCAAGGATCTGGCGTTGGCCTGCGGCAAGACCTCCCGCGACAGCTACGTCACGACCAGCGAGTACATGACCGCAGTCGAGCGCCGTATTAGCCGCAGCCTGCAGGAGAAGCTGTAAGGGGTTCCCTGAAGACTCTTTTTTTTCTTTTCTTTTCTTCCTCCCCTCCCCCACACCTCCCTCTTGCATCACCTCGGCCTGACACATCCAACCCAAGCACTGCCTAAGAGACCTGCTCACCGGCCGGTCCATTCCACCTCTACGATCACGAACACAGCGTTTCTCCTCCCATTCGACAACTGTTGCATGTCGGGACAATTGCGCCATTAATGACTACGCCTCCCCCCTTTTTTGACTACTCTTCTGTTGGTTTATTTGCTTGCATATGTCTTGCTCGTCTTGTTTTGGTCCCGTGTTGCACGTTGGCCATTTTTTTGTGGGAGACAGAAACAGTTGCAAGGCAAGTAGCGGAACAAGATGTTCTGTGCCCTGCCGCCCTCGGACCGTAGACTGCGACAGGCAAAAAATTGCTGGGGGGCGAGAAGAAAGGTTGGACGGCTCAGCCGGATTGGTGTATGCATGGTCGTGTGGAACTCTGCTCATATACAGCCATCTAGAAACAATTGCACATATTATGAGATCCATTACTCCATTACTCCATTACTCCTGCGAAGCAAAATACCCGGGCTGTCCTGCTCTAGAAATCCATATAGTAATATACAAAGTACAAAATCCCACACAAACACCCTCATAGCCGCGGCATTCTTTTTTTTCTTTTCTTCTCGCTTACGGATATCCCTGGGACCCTCAACTTGGGTTCGTCTCACGCTCGGCGGCCGTGGCACCACCAGCACTGGCGCCTGTCCTGTCAGAGTCCCCCACGCCTGGTGCAGCCTTGGCCTTCGGTACTGCCTCGGCCCGGTCGGCGTCCACATCCATGTCTTCCTCGGCCTCCACGTCCATGGCGCCCTCGTCGACTGCTGCGGCGGTGGCAGAGCGGCTGCTGGTGCTGGTTCGTGGCCGCTTCTTGGGGAGTGCTGCGGGTGGCGACGGCGGGTCCGCGGCAGCATCTGGGCCCCCACCCGCGGCGGCGGCGGCGGCACCCGCTGTCGCTGCCGCTGCTGCGTCGTCCTCGGCCTTGATTTCGCTCTTCCGCTTCCGCTTCGCCGCGCGGCTCGTAGACGCCGTCGATCCCGCGGCCGTCGGCCGGTAGCCGGCATCGTCGTCCAGCGCAGCCGCCGCCGCAGACGCCCGCTTTCGCTTGCCGCCAACAGCCGCTGGCGCTGCCTGCGGGGTGGAGGGCTCGAGCGGCGTTGCCACGTCGTCCGAGTCGTGTGCGCCGCCCCCGGCCGCTGTCGGCGTGGGCGTCCGCGTGGGCGGCGGAGTCGTCGCCGCCGCTATGGCGGCATTGTCCGCTCCGGCGGCGATCAACGCCGAAACGCGTCTGTTGCCGCCACCGCCGCCGCTGCGTGTGGCTGCAGCCGACTTGCGCTTGCGGCCGGTAGAGGGGGCCGCGTTGGCGGTGGGGGCAGCCCCCCCGTTTTGGCTGCCGCCGTAGTAGTGGTGGTAGTCGTATTGAGCATCGTCGTCTGCTGCGCCGGCTGCTGCTGCTGCTGCCGTGGACGCCGCTGCCGCCGCCGCCGCCGCTGCCGCTGCGGCAGCAGCAGCCGCCGCCGAGGCCTCGCCTTCCTGCAAGAAGATCTGTTTGGGCGCGTGCTTCTTGAGCCAGTTGTATACGCTGGTGGGATTCTTGAGGATGCTGTCGCGCGTCGTTGCTGTGGGCGTGCTGGTGAGAATCGACGGCAGGTCCTGCTTGGAGATGCTGCGGCTAAAAAATTCTTCCCAGCCGTCCGCGCCGCCACTGGTACCGCCCATCTTGCTGGTCGTCGGGACGTAGGTGTCGGGCGCATGGGCAAAGGGGGCCAGGGTGGGGATCATAGGCGGTGGCGGGACGCCGGCCAGCAGGGAACGGCCGGCAGCGATGCGGTCCACTTCCCACAGGTAGTTGTCCACATCGTCGGCAGCCAGGAAGTCGTCCGCATATGCGTCGGCAAAGAGCGAGGTCGGCACAGCGGCGCCGTTTGCGCCCGTCTGTTTCTTTGAAACCAATGTTTCTGCTTCCGGTCTGGCCAGGGCGTCAATAGCCTCCTCGGACGGGACAAGGTCCTTGAGCCGCGAGGGGTACATCTTGGCCGTTTCCGCTAGGTCGATGTGTGGGACGTCGCGAATGAGGTTTCGCAGCGACGTAGTCGGCGCTTCCGGCAGTGGTGCGTTGGGTGCGCTCTTGGTGTAAAAGCGTTTCTCCCAACCGCCTTCGACATCAATGTCAAGAGCTTTGGCTCCTTTTGCTGGAAGGGGCAGGCTGAGGTCGATGCGTTTGGACGCCGGGATCTGGGGTGTGTTGTTAATGTCGAGAAGTAGGTCGAGAAGGCGGCTGAGCAGACTGTTAGCCGGGGGATGCACTCTAAAACACACACCCACGTATTCTATCTGAGTGCCTTCAAAACCTACTCCATTTCCACGGCCAGCCGCTTAGTCGTCTGCATCGCCACGACCTCTTGCGTGTGCAGCGTTTCGTTCAACTCCATCTTCTCATCAAACTCGACGCGCATCTTCTGGAACTTCTTCTTCCATGAGCGGTAGGGCTTTGTCCTTGGCTTGTCGGCCATCGATTCCGAGCCCTTGCCTGTTGCCGAAGCCAGTGATGGCGCCTCGTGCGACGTGTCCTCCATCTTCACGTCTCGAGTGGATAGGGCGTTTTCGGCGTCCATGGTGACGTCGGTAGAGAGGGAGGGGGACGCGGGCACGGCACGAGAACAAGATGGGTAGGTCAAAACTCAATCGAAACCGGCAAACCGACAGAGAGCTGATGATGGTCACAGGTATTGTCGGAGAAAGATGCGAGCCCCAAGGGAGGCCTTGGGCGAAGCAATTCAGGATCAAACGACAGGGGAGAGGAAGGGAAAACAAAAGAAAAAAAAAGGCGAAATGAGTGCGCGCCACAAGAAAAAAAAAGTGAAAGGAAGTTGAGAAAACAGGGGCCGGGCCGATGTCGATGGCTGGACCTTCACAAAGCAACAAAAACGCGAGCGTTCCGGCGACGACAGGATCAGGGCGTCCAGCAAAAGGAGCTGCTGCACGAAAAAGGGCAAAACGCGCCGAGCTGTGAAGCGCCAGGGGCTGTTGTGATTGGCTGGCCTGTGCATAGTTGGCGATCGTTAGTCATCCAGCAAATTCTGGACATGGCAGCCAGGGAGCAGCATCCCAGGTTAGTTTACAGGGCTTCTTACAGGGCGTCCAGTGCAGGCAATAGTGGGGTTGACGGGGGGCGGGCTCCGCAAAAAAAGATCTGGCTTCTGGGCCACCGCTCTTACATGCAAAAACTCTCTAGGAGTAGACGAGGACCAGCCGTATGCTTTCCTTCTGGCGCAGACTTTCAACCATGACGGACCAAGCAGCCAAGCGTCTCAAGATGGACAGCGGCGCCACCACCATTGCCACGCACAACGGCCACTTCCACGCCGACGAGGCCCTGGCCGTGCACCTGCTGCGGCGCCATGTGCCCGAATACGCGGAGGCGACGCTCGTGCGCACGCGCGATCCGGCCAAGCTGGCCGTGAGCCACACTGTTGTGGACGTGGGCGGCGAGTACGACGCGGCACGGTTCCGGTTCGACCACCACCAGCGCGGCTTTACAACCACGTTTCCGGGACGGCCGACCAAGCTGTCGTCGGCGGGGCTGGTGTACCTGCACTTTGGTCGCGGCATCGTGGAGCGGAGCGTGAAGCAGCAGCAGGCGGCCGAGGAGGATGTCGAGGGTGCCGACGGAGATGCAGCGGCGGAGGAGCAGGCCACGGCTGCGACCGACATCGACTTGTTGTTCAACAAGCTGTACACGGGCTTCGTCGAGGCGCTTGACGCGCACGACAATGGCATCGACCCGTACGACCCGGCAGCGCTGGCGGCGGCCAACGACGGCGCCGGCATCCCGAAGCGCTACAAGGACGGCGGCTTCACGCTGGGCGCCATGGTTGGCCGGCTGAACCCGCAGTGGAACGAGGAGGAGGACGATGGGCAGGCGAGCGAGGACGCGCGCTTCGAACAGGCCAGCATGCGCATCGGCGAGGAGTTTGACCGCGAGCTGCGCTACCTCGTGCACGCGTGGCTGCCGGCGCGCAGCCTGGTGCGCGCGGCGTTTGCGGCGCGCCACGAATACGACCCGCGCGGTCGCCTGCTCGTGTTCCGCAGCCAGTCATGTCCGTGGAAGGACCACCTGTACGCGGAGGAGGAGGCATCAGCAGGCACAGCAGAAAACCAGGTCGCGTACGTGCTGTATCCCGACAAGGAGGGCCGCTGGCGCGTGCAGTGCGTGCCCGTCGAGGCGGGCTCGTTTACGAGCCGCAAGCCGCTGCCGGAGGCGTGGCGCGGTTTCCGCGACGAGGCGCTGGATGGGCTGCTCCAGGGCTCTGTCGTGCCGGGTGCTGTGTTTGTGCATGCGTCCGGGTTCATCGGCGGGCACCGGACGTTTGAGGGTGCTCTGCAGATGGCGCAGAAGGCTCTAGAGCTATGAGGGGTGTATGAAATTCTCGGTATTTTTACAAGTAGAAAGCAAATACAACAAACACAGGGCCTAGGACGACAAACAAAACAAAATATAAAATAAAATAATAACAGCAATCCATCAAGCTAGACTCGGAAGCCAGAAACGCAAACCATCAATCCGTGAAAACATTGCAAACAAAAACAAAAAAAAACGAGCGCGTTGCCACACGAGCAAAGACAGGAGTGCCGTATACATCCCAAACGCCGACAAAAAGAAAATTGAACGATCGTGAGCTCGATAAAAAGCGTTTTTTTTTCTTTTCCTTTTGTTTTCTTCTTTTGTATCTTCGTTTCGTGCTTGGCTCACCGCCGGATCGAGATGGTCTCAGTCTGGCTTGTCCCGACGGGCGCCGGTGCCGATGACTTGGCGGAGGCATCCGCACTGTCGTTTTCGAGATCAGACGCTTTCGTCTCGTTGTGAAGGAAGCTGCTCTCCTTGACGGGGCTGTTCGCCGGGTGGTGCAGCGGCGTCGCACCGGCCCCGGGTATGCCCAGCGCAATAGTTCCAGTGCCGGTGCCGGTGCCAGCGCTGGCAGCGCCGCCGGTAGTAGCGCCAGTGGCGGCGCCACCAGTCACCCCGTTGTGGCCCCCATTGTGGGCGCCACCGTTGGAGCCCACAGGCGCGGCGGCCGGCGGCGGTGACGACAGGTGGGGGATCTTCTCGGGGACGGGGTGCTGGGAGCCTACACTGCCGGTGTCGACACCGTCGCCCTTGCCGGCCTTGGACATGGCATAGTCGCCGCTGTCAAAGTACTTGCGGTCCTTGAGGTGCTTGGCAAAATGATCTGAGCGGCTGGGAAGTTTCCCGTAGAGGCGGAAGAGTCTCTGCTCATCCGGAGAGAGGGACTGTGAACAAGTTGTTAGAATTCTACTTTTTGAGAGGGGGGTTTTTGCTTGGAAAGAAAAAAGCGTTTAAGTGCCACGCACGTTAATGTCGACCTTGTTCTTCTGGTGCGGGTTCAGAGCCATGACTGCGAGATGGCCTGGTCTTCTATCTGCGGCGGTGTCGTCCGGATCGTGTCCGAGGGTTCCCTGAGGGGACTTGACGGGTCGCGTCTCCCTTGCGGGCTTGGTGCTCTGACGAGTCCTGGTTTGAGCTGCTGCTGCCTGTTTGCAATCTTGCCTCAACTCGGCTCCTTTTCTTTGCTCTTTGCTTCTTGTTCGCCAGGCGCTTTAAGTGCAAGGCTTCAATGCTGGATAGGGTGAAAGGAGGACTAATGGATGGGAATCGTTACGTCGTATCTCTGACTCGGGTGTGTTTGGGGGTTCGTCTTTGTGGCGTGTAGTCCGTTGTGAGGGGCTCGCTCTTAGGCGCTGTATCGCCCGCTTCCCCTCTTTTTTTTCTGTTTCTACGCGGATTAGTAATCTGATCTGGTGACCTTCAAACGGCCGACAGGGACGTTCTGGACGCTCGTTTTGCGTAAGGGAATGCGGAGACAGATATCGGCTTGCGATACCACAGTAAACGCGGGTGTACGAGACGTTTCCCATTGGCGAAAGCTTGACTTTCTCACCCGTGCCATAACACCAGTGTAACTTGCGCTGAAAGATGCAATACGAGGTCAAAATAGGAGAGTGAGACGCGCGCTATCCGTCTGCCCTATTTGAACCAGTGAAGCAGCTGCTTCGCAGCAACGCTCCGTAACGGGTGGAGAGAACATCATACAGAAGTGTGGTAAAGCAACCCTTCATGTCAAGGCGTGTTGTCGACCAATAATAAGATCGGGGTCTCCATATACGCCAGGCACAGACACATGAGCACACTGTTGACAAACTGTCGCTAATACTGGTAGCCTCCCGGTGTCGTACGTAGCGTTGTAGTGTCATATAGCCCGGTATAGCAAATCTCGTTCGGTGCCTTGGCTTTCCTTTATATGCGTTTGGCTGCGCAGCCCCCAGTCTTATACGTTTGTCGTCGCGTGGAACATGACCCTCTCTTCCTTGGTCGATCCTACCTCTGACAATTTTGCCTACAGTCGCTCACGTAAATATGTTTTGTTTTGCGAGGGTTGTCCATGCCGCCTTCCGTTTGTCGTTTGCCTTCCTTCCTAAATAGGCAATATCTTTATTTACACCAAGTTTTCTTCCCTTCGACCCTCTTCGATCGTTTTCATTCTCTTCTCTCTCACAGTATCCCTTTGCAGACACTTCGCGGCTTTCGCGCCATAAAAATCGACAGCAAAACACGAGGCGTACAACAAAATCCCATTATTTCTCCTATTTCAATTCCTCTGCTTTTCCGACCCACCAATATCTGACTCAAGACAGTATTGTGTGCCTTCTTCTTTTTGTTTCCCATTTTGCTTCCTTTTCTTGCCAATATCACTGATCTGTAATTTCCGTGGGCATCCTTGACCTGATTTCTTTTCATCGTGTTAGATGAGACCTAAAACTAATGGTTTAAGTCATCGAACCATCAAAAAGACCGGCACCAACCATGGCTGTGCCGGACAAGTCTGCTGTTTTGGAGGCCATGCGGGTGAGAAAGCACTGCTGGCTCTGTATTTTTTTTTTCTTTTTTTCTTTTCTTTTCTTGTTTTTATTCGGCTTGTGGGCTACCTTCTAACAACCACAGAGCGACCTAGGTGTCCGCCGAGTCGATGACCTTGACCTCGCAAATGGTCGCCCTGGATCTTCCGCTCGTCCCGGCCAGGCTGGCCGTGTCGTCGCGATCCCTCCTCCGCCTCCCAAAAAAGTTCTACCGATAGCGAACAAATGGAAGGGTGCGTTGCGGTCGCTTAAGACGACAACCTGTTCGAGGCTAATTGCTCGGTAGACGCTATTGCCAGAGGCGAGTTTGACGACGAGGATGCCGATGCCGTCAAAAACTTGGACAAGATTGGTGGCGGAAGGCTCCATGCGCAGAACAAACCACTCACTGGCGTGAACAATTCCGCCGTCCGACCAAAAGGATATCCCCCCCCCCTTTCGGCGGGAATGCCGAGGTAACGTTATGGTGCTTGGTACAACAGTCATTAAACATATGAGCTAATAGCATCACCAGGATGCCCGGTGCGTATCCCCCGACGCCAGAAAAGAGCACACGAGGTGCTGCAACTGGCCACTACAACTCCTCTAAGGGCATGACCAGCATGGGAATTGTACCCAATGGCCCTATTCGTCGGTTTAATTCAGGCAGTTCTCCAGCAAGACACGCCGTACTGAAAGCACAGCAACGGCCCCTTCCAGGGAAGATCCCCCAAGAAACCTCATCCAGGCCCATAGGAGGACGACCTTCGCAACTTCAGCCCAGCACTCTTCCGCAATCCCCCATGCCCCCAACACCTCCCCGGGATGTGTACGCTGAACCGCAAATGGTATGATTGTGGTTTGTCCCAAAAACGAGCTGACCCAGTGCTGATTGACATAGGCAATGAGACCCAAAGATCCAGAGCCATTGGAGTATTTTCACAAAGCCGATATTCGCGTTGGCGATCATTTAGCAAAGGGGCAGGGCACCGTGTACCTACTGGAATCGTCCTCAACCGACACCGGAACTATCTCGATATATCTGGAGGGCTCCAAATACCTCGAATACCCTGTCTTGAGCATGTACAACTACATCACGAACTCGGAAGAGCTTTGTCCTCAGTTCAAGGAACCGGATGGCGTTTCCATCACTACAACCTCTCTTGTATTCGACTCCCAAGAAAAAATTGTTAACTTCATGAAAGCCATCCGCACACTGAAGGCAAGAAAGTCCTTGTCTTCATCTAAGACTGCTTCTCTTGCAAAGCCACAGACAAGCACACAATCCAGTGCCGATGCTGGAGGAAGCTCCCAGCAAAAGCAGTCTGCAGCGAGTAGTGTTCCTGCCAAAGGGCCGATCACTGAAGAGGGCAGGAAGCATGACTACAAGAACGATCCGGTCGATGTGAACAAGCAGGGTAATCGGCCAACGACCACAGACACAACCCATGCGCAATCGGTGTCCCCTCCAAAACAGCCTGAGGTTTCTTCAAACCAACCCAGAAAAGAGAGGCAGTTGATTGAAGAAACTCCCACGAAGGCGGCAATTTGTGAAGTCACAAACGACTTGCTGGACCTATCGTTTCCTGCCCAGGTTCCGTCGAGTAAAGTTACGCATGGTAGCCAATTTTCAACATATGCCCTGGATCTCGGTTCGCTAGAGCCGCCGGTGTGCAATTCCGTCGAGCCAGAAATTGAAGCCGAAAAAGAAGAGGCACAGGTTTCCTCTGCAGTTGTCACGATGAATGAAGCGGACGCACCTGCAGCCTCGGTGGAGTCTACGGTGGAAACCCCCAAAGTCCAATCTGCCATGGTTCTGGTTAATCAAGACGCCAACCAGACCGACAGCGATGTCGGTGAGACCAGCCAAGACGTGGATCAGATCAACCAGGAGATCGACCAGATGACGCATGTTCAACTCGTGAGCGCAATCGACAATCTGAGGGACTACCTCCTCAGCATTCTTCCTACGTTTGAAGACATGTGCCGGGTCTTGGTATCGGTCGATGCGTCGGACCGGCAGATTGTTGCCAAAACTGTCTATGCCAGCATCAGCGACTCAAGCCATGGGGACTTGGCAGAATGCGAGGCATCTGCCAAGCAGGTTCTTTTGGCCCTACTTTCTCAGGCAGGACGTCTCGAGAAAATGAAGACAATTGAGGCCCGCCCAGACAATCGCACAAAGTACACGCCCGAAGAGATCCTGCAGCTTCGCACAAAAGCACTGCCACCTCCTCCTCAGCTGTTGAAGTTCATACATATGCTACGTGCTGAGAAGTATGAAAATCCACACTCAGCACCCACGGGCAAGAACAGTATGCGAAGTCGGGAGCAGAACATCAACCCGAAGAAAACTGCAGCTGCCCCGCCACAGCGTGCTATCCACAGCTACGAGGGAGGAGCGAGCTCGCAGGCGAACATCGCCAGGGCCCCCATCAATGGACCTCAAGAAAAGAGCTTCAATCCTGAGGCACCGGTGTTTACAACAAGCAACGTTGAGAACATTGCCGCCGCGCTGGCAGCTGTCAGCTTGATTCGTGCACCAACGGCGACATCCACAAATGGAAACCTGGCTGCTCCTCTCCAAGCGAGTCAAAAGCCCGAGCCCCCTTCTGGCGAACGAGTCAAAGGGCTGAGTGGTTCTCGATGGGCAACGGACTCTGCGACTCTGCCCACCTACGCAAGCTGCTTTACGGGTATTAACATCCCCTGAGGCCCGAACAAAGTATGTTCCGCAAATATATACTGCAATGCTGATCTTGTGGACGAAGAACACTACAATATCTACGGTAGGCCAAGAACGCTTTTTTTTGCTTTCTTGGCTTGTTTTGTTGCTGGTTATCTCGCGCCGTCGCCATCCATGGTCCTAGCAGGGCTATACGAGACGGTGCAGTATACCCTGCGAGCCATTGTCCCATTTTGCCTTTTTCTGCTTCCATTTTTCTTTGTTTACTCTTGTCTTTACATATGAATTGTGTCCGTAGGCGAGGGGTTAGGAAGCCTATGTTGGACGAGATAAGGCGGGAAGTTGGCAAAGTTGCCCAGGCCTCCATAATAACAAAACAACAGCTTCTGCTCTCATTCAGCACATGACAACCGAGGTCTTTGAAAACAGTGTGGCATTTCCTTATGTGCCTACTTAGCTAGACGCTGTCCTCACAGTTGACAATGCATGCCAAAAAGGCGTGTGGATAAGGCAACCAACCCCATGGAAATGCAAGGGAGAAAGAGAGAGAGACAGAAGAAGGCAACAAAAGGAACACTAAAAAGACTGTTGAAAAGCCAAAGCCATTTTCTTTTCCATGTTCAAGAATAAATATAGCGTAAATGCATGAAACAAAAAAACTGCACGCCGTGCCAGCCGAGAACCCAATCATGTCGTCAAAAATATAAAGGAACGGGAAAACAACAAAGGACAAGACAAGCTCATCTGTCTCCGACTGCAGTATCTCCTTTCTCGCTTGGTGGGCTGAGGTAGTCGCCCTGCTCGGCCGCCTCGTACTCGGAGATGAGGTCGGTGACGACCTCGCGGGCCTCGTCGAACTCGTTGAGGCTGTCGGCGAAGGGGGCGGTCCGCTTGTAGGAATCAAGGAAGGCGTTGCGCTTGCGCATGCCGTCGTATTGGCGGACAATGCGTTTGAAAAGCTGACATGTGAGCGGGAGGACGAGAGAAAAAGAAGAAAAGGAGAAGAAAGGAGAAGAAAAAGAAAAGAAAAAAAAAACTCACAGTGGCGATGCTCGTATGGTTGGCTAGCATAAGGCCGCTGACGCGGTGGCTCATGGGCACGTAGGGGCTGCGCTTGGTCAAGGCGACCTGGATGCTGGCGGGGCCCCAGGGGATGAAGGTGGCGAGGCGGCGCTCGCGGATGCGCAGCAGGCTCTTGTGGACGTCGGTGGGGTCGACCTCGCCCTGGATGACGTTGAGGATGGAGATGTAGCAGCTCTTGCGGCTGGCGGCCTTGCTGCCGGCCATGGGCGTGGTGGAGACCATGCGGTTCTTGGGCTGCAGCAGGCGGCGCATGACGTCGAGCACGGTGGTCTTGCGGACGGTCTTGGCCTGCTCGACCTGGTCGCCGGTGAAGGGGGTGTAGGCCGTCATGAGGAAGTGGGAGCGGGGCGTGGGGATGAGCGAAGCCAGGATGCTGACGAGGTCGTTGTGCATGTAGGACGGGTAGCGCAGCGTGGTGGTGCTGGCGGACATGACGGTCGACACCAGCTGGTTCGTCTGCTGGAAGGACGGTTCCTGGACGTGCAGGCGGTCGGCGGCAATGTGGGCGAGGGCGCCGTTGTCGAGCACGACGACCGAGTCGGCGTTCTGCACGAGGCGGCGCATGGCCAGGATGCTGTTGTAGGGGTGCACGACGACGTCGCCGGCGCTGCTGGTGTCGGGGAAGACGGAGTAGGTCTGGATCACCTTTTTGGGGAACCGGTCGTTGAGGCGCTCGAGCAGGAACGAGCCCAGGCCCGAGCCGGTGCCGCCGGCGATCGAGTGCAGCAGCATGAAGCCCTCGAGCGAGTCGCTGCCGTCGGCCTCGCGGTCAATCATCTCCAGGATCTCCTCGTGCACGGCCTCGCCCGTCTGGTACCCGTCGCCCCAGTTGTTGCCGGCCCCTATGCCGTTCTTGCCAATGTAGAAGTTCTCCGGGTTGTAGATGTTCTTGTACGGCCCCGTCTGGATGCCGTTGATCACGCGCGGCTCCAGGTCGATCAGGATGGCCCGCGGGATGTACCGCGTGTCGTCGCTCTGGTAGTAGAACACATCTTTGCGGTCGCCCGCGCCCTCGGTCGCAAAGTCCTCGAGGTTGCCGTCCTGGCTGATGCCGTGCTCCTGGCACAGCTGCTGCCAGAACTGGCTGCCAACTGCGAGGCAGAAGATCGTTAGACCGTGTCGAAGTCGAAGTACAGACAGCACGGGGAGGTGTCCTGTCCTCCTCGTTCCTTGGACCTACTGCTGTTGCCGCATTGGCCCGCTTGGATAGTAATGATTTCCCTGTGGCGACGGTCAGCTCAAGCAAGCGGCTGCATTGTCCGAAAAGAGCGTACCGAGGCATGTCGAAGGATCATGGACACGAGCCTTGCAGTAGGAAAAGGGTCCCGATGCGAGAAGGAAGGATGGCGAGCTCGGTCGCGCAGAAACACAAATTTGCCGTTCCAGCCAGTGGACGCGTTGTGAGGACGCGTCGGACCCCGCGATTTTACACCGGCCAATTTGGTTGGTCACGTGCTCATAGAAGCTTTCTACGAGCATTCACCGTTGTTGTTGACAGCGAAGGTGTCTTTTTCGTTCCGCTGAAAGTGTATTCCATTCTGAGATAGGAAGAACTGATCGGACTGAGAAAAGGAACTGCCACGGAGAAAAATGCAATAAGTTCTACTAGCAAAACACTCCTCGATTCTGTCACAGTTTGTTTCGTGATGTTTAATTTGTTTAATTTATTCCCTTTTCATCTCCATTTCCCGTGTCTATTAGGATGTGCTATCCGGTATTACTATGGTATATACAAATGTCCAGCGTTTACGGGCAGACTAAAGCTGGCCAAAAAGGGAGACCACAGGAAACCAACCGAAAAAATCAAAACGAAGCCTCCCTCCCCCCCAAAAAACAACACCTCAAAAATACCATGCCGGCCTCACAGCTCCCGGTAATCGCTGGGCCGTATGCGCTTCACCTTGTTGAAGTGTCGATTTGGGTTGACGGGCTTCCGAAAATACGCGTCGTCTTCCTGACCGGAGCCGGCATTGTCGTTGCCGCTGGCAGGTCCATTGGCAGGTCCACTGGCGGTGCCGTTTGCGGCCCCATTGGTGGTTGCTCCGTTGGAGGAACCACTGACCGTGACGGCGGCCGTGGCCATGTTGCCGTTGCCGTTGCCGCTGCCGCTGCCGTTGCCGCTGCCGCTGCCGTTGCCGCTGCCGCTGTTGATGCTCTTGCCGTTGTGCGAGCTCGAGTTCACCTGGGTCTGGTTCCCGTTTCCATACGCGTTGAACCGCTGCTGGTTGTAGGCCCCTTGGTTCCCGTAGCCTCCACCGTTGCCCCAGCCCTGCTGCTGCTGTCGTTGCTGCTGCTGCTGATACCCGTTTCCTCCATAGCCGCCAGCGGCACCACCGTTCGTGCCCATCATTGGGTTCATCATGTTCATATTGCCCATGTTGCCCATACTGCCCATACCGCCCATACCGCCCATACCGCCCATACCGCCCATACCGCCCATACCACCCATTCCCATGCCCATACCCATGCCATAGTTCATCATGGGCATGCCACTGTACGGCATCATTCCCATGTTTCCCATGTTTCCCATGTTTCCCATGTTCCCCATGTTCCCCATACTCCCCATGGGCATCCCAGGCATCCCAGGCATCCCAGGCATCCCAAACATCCCAGGCATCCCAGGCATCCCCGGCATCCCAGGCATTCCCGGCATACCGTTCATATTCATACCGTTCATGCCCGCGCCATTCATGCCATAGCCACCACGTATCGGGACAGAATGCTGTTGTTGCTGTTGCATGACCCTCGGCGCTTTGGGGATTTTCTGGTTGTCGGCCTCTTCGTCGGCGGGGCGCTTCTTCGCGATCGACTGTTGGTCGGCGCTACTCACTACACTTTCGCCATTATCGGCTCCAGTCTTCGTTGGCGAATCCGGCTTTGTGCCATTTGTGGCAACGGGCCCTGCTGACTCGGTGCTGCCTGGCTGGTTGCTTGAGTTGTTTGTCGCAGACGATGACTCTGCAATTTGCGCCCGAGTCTTGGTTTGCTCAGACGGCGAAGGAGACTTCTGGGCGCTCGGCTCAGTTTCCTTTGCTGATTTGTCGGTGGCCGCGGCATCAGTCGTGCCGTCTTTGCTCGTCTTCTCGTCATCCGTCTTTTTCTTCGAACCACCTTCCGCCTTTTCTTTCTGGTACGCCTGGACCTTCTGGTCCGTGGCCTCGTCGGGTTTTAAATCGTCGATAAGCACACCTTCTGACTGACAACCCGGACAGACAAAATCACTTTCGATGAGTGCGTTGGTGATGCAGTCGTTGCAGTAGGTCCGCTCGCAGCATGGCGTCTTCATTGGATCCAGAAACAGCTTTTTGTCAATCGAGCACTCGAGCCCGCGTTCTTGCAGCTCTTTGTCGGCCAGCGCTGCAACCTCCTGGGCTGCAGCTCCCGATTTTGTCTTTGCCTGGAACTTCTCCCAAGACGCCTTGTCAGGCTCGGCAATGACATAGTCGCCGTCGGCATTAACCATGATGCCAGATGGTGTTTTCGTGTCGTCGTCAGCCGCCTGTGCCAGAATAGCAGCCTTGTCGACCGTCTTTAGAAACGACCGCGGAATGCCCGTAGTGCGCTTCACGCGGGGCCGGTTATCGAACTCTGGGTTGTCGTTGGTCGGGCACATCTGGATCCAGTGGCCCTTTTCGCCGCAACGGTAGCAGACATACCCGTTCGGCGGATCATGGTCCGGTACGTTGGCGGGCCGCCGTCCGGCGCCAGGCTTGAAGATGGGTGTTTGGCTAGTGGTTATGTTAGAGAAAGAAGCGTTTGAAACGGGAAGGATACAAAGTGCATACTGTGACATCTCCTCTTGCTGAGCATTCCACTGCTCCGACTGCGCTGCAAACATGGCGGCAAGCTTCTCTTCTTCCGTCATGGCGTTGTTCATCTGCTCAATGGCAGACGACGCTGCCTTTGCAGTAGATTTTATGGTCTGCTCTCGGCGCGATGCGTTCTTGGCATTGGCAGGCATTTTTCCGGAGACATAGCGCGCTGCCCGGCCAGCACCAGGCTTCATCGGTGCCAGCCGGCGCGCAATGACGGTGGTCGACCGCGGAATGATAGTCGTGTCATCGTCGTATTCTTGAAGCGGGTTAGTGGTGCTGTTCGGTATATAGAGAGAGAATCAAAGTTTCTGCTTACCATCCTTGCCGTCTTCCGTGTAAATGGCTAGGTCGAAGTCGGTCCCGTCACCGAGACCGCTTTTGACAATGATGTCGCGCTTGAGTTCAAAGACAGAGATACCGGTACCGTCAAACTCGACACGTGTCGGCTCCTTCTGCGACTTGAATTTGAAGTACACCGAGGAAGACATTATGTAGTCGTCCGAATGCGAGTGAACTAGAAGGGAGGTTCAGAGTGGGAAGCGACTTTTGATCTTTTCCGGGGCGGCAGTGACTGGTCCGTGACTGAGTATTTCGGCTGGTTGTGCCTCTTGTCGTGTAGCGGTAGAGAGGGGGAGGGTCGTCTTCTGCCGAATATTTCCTCCCTTTGCGAGATTTGTGTGTTCGTCGAGATCCCTTTCCTTTTCTTTTCCTTCTCCTTCTTTCCTTCTTCTCTTCTTTGCTTCAGTTGCGGAAGATAGTTCGAACGGTTGAATTAATTGTTTTGGAAAGTACTCAAGAAAAAAAGGAATGTGAAGAGAGTGAGGGATTGGGGAACCCAAAGCACCGCAACGGCAGTGCAGTGAGCAATACAAAGCGCCTTTTGGAAGCAATGAAGCCCGAGATGATTTTTTAAATAGAGTATTTTTCAAACAAAACGAAAGGAAAAGCAAAGCGTCAAAACAACAAAGAGCAAGAAAAAAAGAGAGACTCGCTGTTGTCCCTCTACAATAGCATAGCAGCCTTTGTTCTTTCGTCTCTTTTTGTCTTCTCGCACCAGGATCGCTGTCTCTTAGAGCAAAAAAAGACACCCTTGCACAAGTGCTCAGTTAGTAAAAAAAAAACCCGGGACTAGATAGACAGGGACGCAATCGCGTGCTTCGACACAGTCGTAGGCAGCGTGCGGTTCTGATATCGGATTGGATTCTCTGCAGTGTTCAACGCAGCGAGAGAGGACGGATCGAAGATGGAATCGAGGCAAGTGGCGATGAGAGTTGTCGTATCGAAGACGTGGGTACGCAGAGAGCGAGCAAAAAGGAAAAGAACGCAAGCAAGTAACAAAGAGCGGGTCTAAGCAAACAAAAACAGAGATGGACAGAGAGATGAAAAGGAGGTCTCAAAGATGTTGAATACGCGTTGAGAGGGAGACAAGAAACGTATGAGAGAAGTGAGAGTAGAGAGGAGGGGAGGCGAAGTGAAGTGAAAGGGGAAGAAATTCCTTTGGCCAGCAGGTTGGGGAAGCCTGCTAAAAGTATTACGCAGCATTTTAGCGAAATCCCGTCACATGATAGCAGATGACTGATTTCGCAGGGGGCGAATCCGAACATAATAATAGAATGCACGCTGATTGGTTACAGCTGCCTTAGCTGGTCGGGGACCGGGGAACGGCTTTGCGACGATTCTACGATTTTCGGTTTGAAATCGTAAGTCCCGTCAGCGCACCTGCCCATTATTTCTCCGCACTTTCCTGCCGTGCTTTGTCTCTCTTCTCGTTCTCTTTTTTTCTCTCTCCTTTTTCTCTCTTCCTGTTTTTTAATACCAGTTTTCTTCTCCTAACAATACGTTCTTTCTTTGTCTATACCTGGTGTTCTTAATTGCGATTTCAGCTTCGCCCGTTCTGTCAAGTGGCTCTTATCATCTGAATGCCGCGGCTAAAAGCTTCGCTTGTAAAAAAAAAACGGGAAAAAAGGTGACAAAAAACGGCACACAAGGACAGCCGTTAGCACAACTCTTCCCCCACCAACAACGCAAAAACACCCCTCTTCGACAATTATCACGATATCGGCTCTCCCGCCGCAGTCGCATTTTCTTGTCTCGACTCGTCAATTCCAACCACCTGACCTTTGGTTTTGTTTCCCGCGCTGAGGGTGCCGCTGAGCCTCTGTCCGGTCAAGCTTAGGATCTTTTTCGGTCGACTCTTCTGTCTTTTCTCTACACGCTCATCGTACTCTCGTCTTACTTTCGTCTTCGATCCCTCGACCCCCTGTCCACCCGCCAAGATGGTGCTCACACACACCACTGCGGACACCTACGCCCACCCCTTCCCGACCGTCACCCTTGCCTTCTTCCTCCGCTACTGCTCGCCCCAGCTCAACCCCTTTGCCCAGCATGTGCTCAGCACCGACACTATTTCCAGCCAGCTCGACCCCGCCACCGGCCGGCTACACACGACGCGCATACACCTTAAGAAGTCGCGGATGCCTAAGGCCGTCCTGCGGCTGCTGCCGGCCAGCATGACCGGTGGCGTAGCCGACAAGGCATCGTACATTCTTGAGACGAGTGTCGTGGACATCCGCGAGGGCTGGATGCGCACCGAGAGCCGCAACCTCAACTACACGGGCATTCTCTCCGTGGTGGAGCAGCAGGTCTACACAGCCGATGCACAGCAGCAACAGCAGCAGCAGCAGCAGGAGGCAGCTGGACCGGCGGCAGCGGCAACAACAGCGAGCTCGGCCAGCACGGGTGTCGAGACCACGGTCGTCTTCCGGTCGCGCCTGGGCGAGCGCATCCGCGAGCGCATCGAGCAAGGTCACCAGCGGTACCAGCAGCAGATCCAAGACTTCAAGCAGCAGCGACAGTGGTACCAGTCCAGCACGGAGCGGCCGAACGAGCGGGGGCAGCAGCACCAGCAGCAACAACAGCAGCACAGCCACCAGCCACTGCACATTCGGCAGCAGGAGGAGCAGGACAGCAGTGCGCACGACGCAGCCACAGGGGCTGCACCGGCGGCCGGTGGGGGCTGGTTTGCGGCGTCGGGCTGGATCGGCGGGCTGGGCACCAAGGGAATCCAGCGCAGCATCGAGGCGATCGCGTCGACCAAGACGCAGGACCAGCTGGGCAAGAGCCGCGAGGGCATGCGCATGATCCTGGAGCGGCTGCGGCAGACGGGCATCATTGGCGTGCTGGAGCTGCGGCGGCGGGCCATGGAAGGACAGCTGGATGCCGGCGAAAAGCTGTAAAAGGCTTATCTCTCCCGCCCTTTTTCTCTCTTCTCCGTTCTTTGTTCGACTATTGTTTTTATTGCCACAACCACGCTGCGTCCTGCATAGCGCATTTTTCTTGCGTTGGTTTTTTTTTTTTCGGTTTCCTTCCATCTCCAACCTCTCATCTCCCTTCCACTTCTCTTTCCCCTCTCCCCTCTCTCCTCGTTTGAACAAGCCGATGCAAAACAACAACAGTGAAATACGCATCTACACGCATACACCTCAGCACAACCCAGCAAAGCGACAAAGAGCCCTCTTGGCAGAAGAAACACAAAAATTGTTTTTTTCTTTATTTGGTCGGAAGAGGAAAGCCGTACTTTACCTGCTGCAGCTAGGGTATAGCCGGGGATCATCATGTTAAGGATGCGGACTATGTTTGCGTGTGCGTGGTTGTGTGTACGATTTGAATGTTTTTTTGGTTTCAGGGTTCATGGTATTTCTCCTGGTGTTTTTGTTCTTTTTCTATGGAGCTTTTGTACATTTAAGGGCAATCTGAGGCATAATAACCCCCCCCAAAAAGACCTCGGCTACGGCTCATAAGAAATGGGCAATGAAGAGAAGGGTTGATATTAAGTAAAGCTACAATGCAGTCCAATGCTTTTGCTTTTAGTTTTCTGGTGATTCCTTTTTGCAGTGTCGTCCGTTCCCGAGTCTTACATGGCCATCAGCATAGCGAGGCCCAACGACCCGATCAGCAGACCGGCGTGCGCCGCCGAAACGGCGGCGGCTGCGCTGATGACGACCTTACTCGGAGCGCCACTGGTGGTGGCGTTGCTGGCAGTCTGCACCGCCGTATCGGGCGGGGCGTTGCCCTTGCCGAGGGTGTCGGAGCTGGGCTCCGTCACGTTCGTATCGATGGAGAAGGGCTCGGTGGACGACAGGCTCGGGACGCGGCCAAGCAGGACCTCGAGTTGCCGGAATGCGACAGTGGGCTGGTACTGGGGCACCATGTGACCCGACAAGGCGACGCCTGCGTACGTGAGGCCGCGCTCGGTGTGGACGGTGCCGAGGATGCCGCTGCCGCCCCAAGAGGCCATGTCGGGGTCGTCGTGGAAGGGAACGAACAGCGGGTCGGTGGGTGACGTCTGGAAGCCGAGCTGGCCGCCCCAGGTCATGTTTTGGATGGAGAGGAGGGTGCCGTTGGCGAGCAGGATGTAGTCGAGGGCGCCGTGGCCGATGATGACGTTCTTGGTGGCGTCAATGACCTTGGGCAGCACCGTGAAGCTGGACGGCAGCGAGCTGTCACTGTCGTTGACAAACACATCGACGTTGGAGCACGAGGTCCAGTTAATGCTCTTGGGCGCATGGATGGCCTCCTTGACATCGTCTCGCTCAAAGTAGATGTTGGCACCCTCCGGAGTGTAGGACAGCGAACCGGGGACTGCGGCTGTTAGTTTGGGGGGGCACGGCAAAGTGAGAAGGGGGGGGGAAATGGATGGGCAAAAAAAAACAAAAAAAAACAAAAAAAAACGTACAGCCAAGGACGTCCCACAGCATTGGGCAGGTCGTCGAGACCTGGTACATGTTGAAGCACGGGTTGCTGATCGACACCGCGTAGTAAATGTCGTACCACAGGTCCTCACACGTCTCGATGGCCGTGCCGTTGGGCTCGAAGCCGGCAAAGATGGCGGGCTGCGGGCCGGACGGCGGGAAGGTAAGGTACTTGTTCATGTAATCGTCGTAGCCGCAGAACTTGGAGCGGGTGTGTATTTCCTCGACGAAGCTGTCGTTGAGCGGGAAGAGGCCCTTCCAGTAGTCGACGAAAGGGACAACCGGCACGTTGGACTGGATCTCATCGGGGCCGATGACGGGGTCGTAGATCATGAGGCCAGACATGTTGTAGTACGTGTCGTCCTTGGCATCCAGCATGGCGCTGGCAATGTACGGGCAGTACATGCCGCTGTTAGGTATTATTAGTATTAGCAACGGACTGGCAGTGCTACAGATCACGAAAGGCAGTGGTGGGCCGGTAGGCGAGGGAACACATACGCATAGGACTCGCCGGTGATGTAGACCTTGTACCCCTGCATGGAGAAGGTGTCGATAAAGTTCTTCCAGAAGCCGAGGAACTGCTGGGCAACATCCTCTTCGCTGGTGGCGGTCGGGGTGCCGACAGAAAAGCCGGTGCCGACGGGCTGCTCAATGTAGACCATGTTGGACAGCTTGTTCCAGGACCAAGAGTTCGGGACGGGCTTGTACGTGCCGTACTGCCAGATGAACGGGCCGTTTTCTTGGAGGAGCCCTTCCAGAGAAGAGCAGCCAGGCTGGGGAGAGGGAGTGGAAGTCAGTCAAGAGATGAGAGAGTTGAGAAAAAAAAAAAAAAGACGGAGGAGAAGGGCTTACACCGCCGTTGAGCCAGATGACAATCTCCTTGGATGCATCCGGGTTGGTGGACGGGAAGAACCAGAAGAACAGCTGGTTCTCGTCCTCGGGGTCGTCGGTCAGAGACAGCGACCCGGAGTAGGACTCGCCAATGTCGAAGTCAACATCGGGGATGCCGCTGCCGTTGACGGCGAAGCCTAGCGAGTCAGTCAGAGTCTGCTGTGCTTGAATGGGGGGGGGGGGGGGGGGAAGGGGTTCAGCAAGAAGAGGAACCTACTGGACGTGTTCGCATTGAGAAACTGGAATTTGCTGGCACGCTTCTCCAGTGGCGGCTCCTGCATGGCAGCCCGTCTGCGGAGCTCGCCGAGGCCCTCGGGCATGATGGTACGGCCCTGGGGAAGACCGGAGCGGCCATTGGAGCCGAGGCCGCGGCCGGCCAGGGCGGCGGGCGCGACGGCTGCGGCGAGCAGCAGCGGCTGCAGGACGGTGTTCCAAAACATGGCTGGAGAGAGGATGCAAGAGAGCAAAAAGAAGCAACAGCGAGGAGAAAGAAAGATCCCTCGCTTTTCCGTTTCTTCTGCTCGCTGCTCGGCTCGGCTCGTGTCACAGGCAGGAAACGAGGATGGCACAAAACGACGACGACACCGTTAGGAAGACAACGGGGAGAGGAATTGTTACTACCTGCCACAAGAGGACTCTATATAGGTTCTATTGTGACATCCAGCGACAAGAGCGATAGGAACGGCCGGCGCAAGGGGGGGGGGGGGGGGGGGGGGGGGGGGGGGGGGCACCGGGAGCGCTGCTGTTTGCCGTTGGCGAGAACTGTGGCGGCCTTTTCACCTTATNGGGGGGGGCGGGTTCCCCTGCACAGTCCCTCCGTGCCTGCTGCCTCGTTGGTGGTGCTGACTGCATCGCCGGCCCGCGCGTGGAGATTGAATGAGGAAAGAGGTGAACGTGACAGGCTTCCATTACGGGGGAGGCAGGAGCCGATAAAGAGGTTCGCGCAGGAAGGCAGCCAGGACGCAGGTACCAGCCAGGCACGGCAGGTGAATTGGATTAAGCTCGTATCGGGTGCAATTGGTGCTTCGGCACCTTCCTTTACGGGAAGCTGGAGGAAGTGGGCGGGGGATCAGTGGGTCTGCTGCCGATCCCTCCCTCTGTCAGACGATAAGCGGGAAGATCAGCAGCTGAGGTGCTTTTTGTGTGGTGTCACGACAGGCAGCGAGCGCGCGGTAAGATACGAGGATGAGGAAACAAGATTTTGCCTTTCGGCCGCTCTGGGGGGTTCTTTTTTCGTTCCTTCGCCCGCAGCTCACTTCTTGCCGCCAGGTGGTGGTGGTTGGTGGTTTTGGGCGCGGCCGGCACGACCGGCCGTCTCGGCCTCGGCCGCCTCCTCGGCCATGACGGCCTCGACGGCCCGTTCGCGCTGCCAGGCGGCGACGGCGGCCATGACGCGCGCCAGGGTGGCGCCGCCGGCCATGACGTCGGGCAGGTTGTGGACGTCGAGGCCGCAGCGGTGGTCGGAGACGCGGTCCTGGCTGTAGTTGTAGGTGCGGATCTTGTCGGAGCGGGTGACCTGGGACGGGGCGAGCACGGCGGCGCGCAGCTGGCGGGCGTCCTCCTCGCGCTGCTCGCGGCGGCGCTGGGCGATGCGGGCGCGCAGGATCTTCCAGGCATTGTCGCGGTTCTGGTGCTGGGAGCGCGAGTCCTGCATGGAGACGACGGTGCCGGTGGGCGTGTGGGTGAGGCGGATGGCGGACTCGGTCTTGTTGACGTGCTGGCCGCCGGCGCCGCGGGCGCGCATGGTCTCGACGCGCACCTCGGCCGGGTCGACGTAGAAGTCGCTGTCCGGGTTGTCGACGTCGGCGCCGGCGCCGCCGGCCGCGTCCGCAAACGACGGCAGCACCCAGACGGCCGCGGCGCTCGTGTGCGTGCGGCCGCTGCGCTCGGTGGCCGGCACGCGCTGCACGCGGTGGATGCCGGCCTCACCGCGGAACGCGTCGTACGCGCCGGCGTCCTGCACCTCGAGCACGGCCTCCTGCAGCGCGCTCTCGCCGTCGGACCCGGTCTCGCCCGCGCTGTCGGACACCTCGTACTTGATGACGCGCGCGCGGAAGCCCTGGCGCATGCAGTAGCTCTGGTACATGCGGAACAGCGAGTCCGTGAAGAACCGGCCCTCCAGCCCGCCCGGCCCCGGCCGCAGCTCCAGCAGACACGGCATGTGCGCAAACGGGTGCGTCGGCGTCAGCGACCCCGACAGCTGCTCTGCCAGGTCGGCCAGCGCCGCCTCGGTGGCGCCGAGCTCGTCGCGCGCCAGCTGCCGCAGTTCGGCGTCGTCGTCGGACGCCGCGCTGGCCGTCGCCATCGCCCGCAGCTCGTCGGCCGCGCGCCGGGCCTCCTCCCACGCGGCCAGCGCCTGGGCCACGCCCTGGATCTCGCCGAGGCGCTTGGCCGCCTTGGCCTCGTACTGCGTGGCCAGCACGTCTTTCAGCTGTGCATACTCGGCGGCAAAGCGGCGCGCGCGCTCCAGCAGGACGGGGGGCACCGTGCCCGTGGCTGGACCGGGGCATAGTTAGCTTAGCAGGAGGGAGGAGGGAGGAGGGAGGAGGGGCTGTCGTGGCGGTGGCGTACCCGTGCTGCTGGCATGGCGGCGGCGCTGGAGGCCGAGCGGAGCGCCTCGGCGGAAGACCGCCCGCGCACACTGTCGGCAGACCCACGGAGCCACGAGCATTGTGTCGAGGGTGGTGATGTGGTTCGAGAAAAAACAAAAAAAGACAAAAAAGACAAAAAAAGCAGTCTTCCCAAAAAAGGCAATACCGCCCAGCGGTTTCTGCCGGCAGTTCCTGCCAAGTCTTTCACGTGACCATCCCCGGGGAGAGACAGGGGGCGTCTCCGGTTGGAAGAGGTGCATGCATTTTGGGGATTCGTTTGGGGCGGTGTGTAGTTCGAGTAGCAAGAATTGCGGTTGCGATGACAGCATTGCCTGCTGGATGGATGGTCACGCAGTGTGGTGGTGGATGGCTGCCAGCATCGGGGCTCTCCGGGGCTACTAGACCGGGGAGGGGACGATAACGTTCAGTCGGGACGAGTAGTCTTCTTTCCTCGACCCCATTTACCCGTCTTCCCGTGTCTTCCGTGCTTCCGTGTCTGACCGGATCTTCAGTTCAGTTCGTTTTCTCTGCCATGCCCCCTCAGACTACCGCCGCCGTCTTCCCCCCGCCTTCGGATGCGTTCCAAAAGTTCGCCAGCCGCCGCAGCGTCGTGCACAGCACGCGCGGCATGGTGGCGTGCTCGCAGCCGCTGGCGGCCAAGTGCGGCATCGACGTGCTGGCCGCGGGCGGCAACGCAGCCGACGCGGCCGTGGCCGTGGCCGCCGGGCTCAACATGACGGAGCCGTGCTCGACCGGGATCGGTGGCGACATGTTCTGCCTGTACTACGACGCGGCCACGGGCGCCGTGTCGGCGCTCAACGGCTCGGGGCGGGCGCCGCTGCGGGCCACGCTCGACCGCGTGCGCGCCGACCTGGGCGTG
>PCDN01000002.1:1060734-1082317 GCA_002778105.1 Ceratocystiopsis brevicomis
GGGCCCGGCTACGGTGCCGCCGCGCACGACCCGGTCTTTGGAAACGGCGGCACGTCGCCCGCCCTGCAGCGCTGCGACACGGTCTACTTTGCCGTGGCCGACGCGGCCGGCAACGCCATCTCGTTTATCAACTCCAACTACGGCGGCTTCGGCACCGCCATCGTGCCCCAGGGCTGCGGCTTCACGCTGCAGAACCGCGGCGCCAACTTCAGCCTCGACGCCCGCCACCCCAACGCGCTGGCGCCGCGCAAGCGGCCGTACCACACCATCATCCCGGGGCTGGTCACGCTCCCGCCAGCGGCGCCGGCGCCGGCGGCGACGGCGACGCCCGGCGAAACAAAGGCCGCCGCCCTGCACTCCGTCTTCGGCGTCATGGGCGGCTTCATGCAGCCCCAGGGCCACGTCCAGACGCTGCTCGGCCAGCTCGTCGGCGGGCTCAACCCGCAGCAGGCGCTCGACGCGCCGCGCATCTGCATCGGCGCCGGCATGCCCGAGGACGAGGGCGGCGCCGTCTTCGGCGCCCGCGTCTCCGTCGAGGCCGGCATGCCCGCCGCCACCGTCGACGGCCTGCGCCGTCTCGGCCACAACGTGACCGTCGTCGACGGCGGCCAGCGCGCGCTCTTTGGCCGCGGCCAGATCATCCGCTACACGCAGGACCCTGTCGAGCCGCTGGGCGTGTGGTCGGCGGGGAGCGATCCGCGGGGGGATGGTGCCGCGTATCCGATGTGATCCGATGTGATGCTGGATGGTCCTTGTGTCTTGGTTCTGGGTACTTTGTGCATAACGTTGAGAGAAATCGATCCGCTTCCGAAACTACGCCTCGCCCTCCCCCACCAGCACCTTCTTCTCCTCAAACAGCTTCGCCAGATCCCCCCCCTGGTGCATCGCCACGAGGATGTCGCACCCCCCCACAAACTCCCCGTCCACGTACAGCTGCGGAATCGTCGGCCAGTCCGAGAACTCCTTGATCCCCGCCCGCAGCGCCGTGTCCTCCAGCACGTTGAACGCCGCAAACTTGGCCGGGTCCACCCCCTGCAGCCCCAGGATCTGGATCGCCGCCCGCGAAAACCCGCACTGCGGCACCTCCGGCGTGCCCTTCATGAACAGCACCACCGGCGCCGACGCCACCGCCCGCTCAATCGCCGTGCGCGTGTCGTCCGACAGGAAGCGCCGGCCCACGGCCGCCAGACACGGCGTCCGCGGCGACGGCGCGCGCGGCCGCTGCAGCGTTGGCATCCGCCGCCGCCCGGCGGTCGGCGCCGCCGTCGAGAAGGTTGCCGTCACCGGCGCGGCATACAGCGCCGCCGGTCGGGCGGCCGCCGGGCGCAGAAGCAACTGCTGCCACAAGTCGTCAGCAGAAAAACGCACGGCGCTATACAGAACAAAATACACACCCGTGGAACTGTGCGTGCAAACATGGTCGCGATGTGTTGTTGCAGGGACGTTGGCATTTGTCAAGCTTTTCGCCGCCGGGACCAGGTCAGACGCCAGAAAAGGCCGCTGCCGATTGGCTGAACGGCGACGCAGAAGGCCACTATAAATACAGGCACATCCTCCAGACAACCGCTGGAATACAGGCACTTCCCCCCGAAACCCACTGGAATCCAGCGCACATGTCCCTAAACCAATGTACATTTTAGAAGCCTGCTATGCGTGCCAGTAAAGACACCGAACAACCCCCTACTCCTTCCCAAATACGTCTGCCCCAACGTCCAGCTTGCCCACGCTCCAAATCTCCCGCTCGTCCTCCACCTCGTCGCTGAACAGCCCCAGCCCACCCGAGCCGCCCTCTGCGTCCCGCCGCTCCCGCGCCTGCGCCGCCAGCCGCAGCGTCACCCGCTTAAAGTAGTCGCCCATCGACCGCTTCGTGCTCGCCGGCAGCGCCGCCGCCGCCGCCCCGGCCATGTACTTGTCAAACACCCGGCTCTCCTCGCCCACCACGTCAAACAGCCCCATAAAGGCCGCCTCCGCCGACAGCTTCACCGGGATCACCACGTCCCGCACCGACGCAAACACCGGCGGCGCCAGCAGCGCCAGGTGCGGCCGCACCACGTCCGCGTGCACCCGCGCCAGCGTCCGCACCACCACCAGCGCCAGCCGCCGCGAGTCCGCCGGCCCCCCCGGCGGAATCATCCGCGCCAGCGCCTCAAAAAGCTCCTTGGTCTCCTCATACGACCTGGCCTGCGGCGCGCTGCCCAGCAAGTACTTGCCCGTCGCCAAGATGTAGTTGTCCGCCACAAACAGGTCCCTGTGCGTCATGCCCTGGCACAGCTGGCTCGGCAGGTCGGCCGCCAGCGCGCTCGCCTGCAGCACGTCCGCCGACTCGGCCAGCACCGCGTTCAGCGCCAGCACCGACGCGTGCGTCGGGCTCGCCACCAGCACCCGGTGCTTCAGCAGGCCCGCTGCCACGTCCGCCGACACGTTCTTGACCAGCGCTCCGAGCAGCTTCGCGTTCGTAATCGCCATCGCGTCGTCCACCGCCTCCGTGTCCATGTCGATCAGCCCCAGCACCGCCGCCCGCGACGACTCGCCCATGTTGGCCCCGGCCTCGCTGATCACCTCGAACAGCGCCGTCAGCATCGCGTTCTTCACCCCCGCGTCCGTCGTCTTCGACCCCGTCACCAGCTCCGCGATCAGCGGGTCCACCCGCGGCGTCGCCCGGATCAGCGTCCCCAGCGCCTTGGCCGCCCGTGACCGCAGCAGCTCGCTCGTCGGATCCGCCAGCGCCTTCGTGAACGTCCGCTGCAGCTGCGGCAGGAACGGCTTCAGCGCCGTCGGCATCTTCTCCAGCAGCTTGTTCAGCGTCAGCAGAATCGCGCATTTGACGTCCGTCGACCGCTCCGTCACCACTCGGATCAGTGGACCCGTCATCTGCGTCACAAACGGCTTCAGCGCCGCCTCGCTCGTCCGGTCCACAATGTCCGAGATCGCCAGCGCCGCCGTCGTCCGCTGCTCTGCCGTGCCGTTCATCAGCCCCTGCAAGAAGATCGGCAGGACCGCGTTGATGCCCTTGGGCAGCTCGAAGCCCGCCAGGTTCGCCCCGGCCACTCCCACCTGCAGCAGCGTCTGCCGCGTCGAACCCACAAGGCCCTCCATCTCGTCCTTGCGCAGCTTCTTCGTCAGCTCCGATAGTGCGCCCCATGCCGCCTTCACCACATCCTTGTCGCGGTCGTCAAACAGAATGAGGAGCGCCCGGATAAAGTCCGCATGGTACCGCGAGTAGTCCACACCTGCCCGCGCAAAGAACACCGCCATATGCCGTGCCGCCTCCGCCCGCCGCAGGTGGTCCTCGTGCCGCAGCAGCTGCAGCAGCACGTTCATCATCGTGTTGAGGCCATCCACATCGTCCACAGACAAAATCACCGTGTCGAACGACGAGCCCAGATCCTCCCGCAATGCCTCATCCTTGCAACCGATCACACTGTCCATGAGCGAGTTGATGATGTTGGGCATCCGGCGGTTCATAGCCGCCGACGGGATCCGGGATAGAGACGCCAGTGCCTTGGCATTGAACGCCGAGATCGGCGGCGTGATCAGCGTCGGGATCAGACTCGGCAGGATGATATTTGACCGCGTGTTGTCCGTCAGCAGCGTCAGCAGTGCAGACAGCGCGTTGTCGGCCTCGTCGTCGTTCTGCAACAGGTGCAGCAGACTCGGCAGCACCTGGTCCACCGCCCGCTTGCCAATCACCTGTTGCAGCCCGTCGAACGCCTCTGCCGCCGCCTCGCGCACGTCGTCGTCCGAGTCCGTGAGCGCCGTCTGCACAATCGTGATGAGCGTTGACTCGTGCTCTTCAAGCGATTCCGGCGATGCAGACGTGATTAGCTCCTTGAGCGCGATGCAGATACCCTGCTTGGCGTCCGAGTCCGTTGATGTCTCCAGGCCCTCCTCCATCGTAGGCAGAAGCGTGTGCAAGATGCTGTCGCCGGCCCGGCGGATCAGCTCGCCCAGTGCGTTGCTGGCAATCACCTTGTGCTCCATGTTGGAGCTGCCCAGGCGGCGGATAATAAGCTGCGTAAGCGTCGGAACCAGCTCCTTGAGTGTGCGTGGGCTGGACACGAGCGCCTTCCACACGCCAATAGCCGCGGTCCGCACGGCACCTGATGTATCGCAGCGGCAGATGTACAGCGACGACAGCACCTTGTCGCGCTTCTCAGTGCCAAGCACTTCCCGGAGCGTCGCGCCGGCCTCGCGCACCGTCTCCTCTTCTAGTTCTTCGTCGTCGACATCCTTCTTGGAGCTGATGCCCGACAGGTTGAACAAGAGGTCGCCCACAAGCTCCACGGAGCTGAGACGGATGCGCCAGCTGTCGTCCGCAAGACCACGCTCCAGCTCCGGAAGAAGCAGATCCACGGCACGCGTGGCAAAGTTCTTAACAAGCAGGCGCCCAGCGCGCAGGGCCGTCTCCCGGATCGAGTCCACATCGTCGGCCAAACCGGCAAGAATAGGAGGGATGATCCGGCCCAGGTAGGCCGAGAAGCTGTTGCCAAAGCAGACCGGCAAGAAGATGAACAAGGACATGAAGCCTTCGCGGACGGACGGCTTCGACGATTCGACATTCTGCAGGATCGTCGGCAGCGTTTCCTCGAGACGTGTCGTACCGAGACCAGCGAGAACCTCGCTGAGCGCCTGAGCAGACCCGAGCCGGTCGCCCGCGCCCGTGTCCGATTTGAGCGTCTGCATGAGCCCCGGAATGAGATCCGGAAGAACGTCCTCGCCCAGTTTCTCGACGAGCGAGCCGAGCGCGCGGGACGCCGTTGCGCGCGTCGTCGGCACCGGGTCGACCACCGCCACTTTGAGCCCTGCCACAAGAATTGGCAGGTGGGCCACAAGGTCCTTCTTGTCTGTGAGGTGCGCAAGACTGCCAATGACCTGCGCCGATTTTCTCTTGGTGTTGGAGCGGTCGCCCAGGCCGCGCTGCAGAATACGCGTGATGAGGGCCAGGGACGGCGCATCGAGGTAGTGAACGAACTGGACCTTAATGAGGGCGTCAAGCGCATCGTCGGTGTACTTGGTCGGGTCGCTGAGCGCCTTGAGAAGGATGTCGACCAGCCCGCGCACTTCTGGGTTGTTGATCACCTCACCGAAGCGCTTCAAGCTCTTGTTGGCTGCGGACCGCACCTCCTTGTGACTGTCGTTCAAAACCGCCGTCAATGGGGGGATGATGTCAGGCAGACTCTGCGCAAGCTGCTCCGGGTCGAGGTACGCCATGGCACCGAGGAGATCGCAAGCACCCTTTTTGCTTCGCCACTGGGGGTCGTCCAGACCCTCCAGAAGCACAGGCAGAATCTTCTTGACACCGAAGGAGCTGAGCCGGGCAAAACAAGCCTTTGCGGCAGCGAGTGACGCATCACGCACGTTCGGGTTGCTATCACCGAAGCCAACCAGGAGCTGCGGCACAATCTGAATGACATAGGGCTCAAAGAGCCGGCCGAGAACAGTGGACAGAAGCTCGTAGGCAAGCAAGGCCGACTCTCTTTGGTTTGCTTCTTTCTTGTTCTCCATGGCGCCCCTCAGCGACTGCAGGATGCGGTACTCCCGGAGAACGTAGATGCCACGCCCCAGCACCAGACCAGCCAGGCCGTAGGCCGCACCTCTCTGTGTGGCATAACTCTTGGAGGTCAACAACTCCTCCATGAGCTGATCGAAGTATTTTGACGATTTATCGCCACACGTGCGAACCAGTGGTGGCAGGCATTCGGCGATCGCGTACTGGACAGTCTCGGACGGTGTGCTCAGGGTGGCCAATAGCCGCTCAATAACAACAGGGATTTTTGCATCGCCCGGCTTTAGATGCCGCGCGAGGGCGCCGTACATGATGATGACTGCTTCGTTGACCCGGTCCGCTGCCTCTGAGTTCTGATCCGGAGCAGCAAGCGCCGTTTCAAACGTCGTCATGAGCTTCGCAACGATCGGTTTGCCATGCACCTCGATAGCCCTGATTGCCGCATCGAGCATTTCTTGCCGGACAGCGCTGTTCTGGTCGCCCAGCGGGCCTTGCTCAATGAGGAAGTGCAAGAAGGGCTCGACTTCGTCGTTGTCCAAATTAGGCGCCATCTCCTTAAACGCGGCAGCAATACCGTGCCGTCCTTCCCAGGGATCGGACAGGTCCATCTTCTTGGTCATACCATATTCGTCGAGCTGAGGAACACGGGGCTTGGCCAGCTCAACGTAGATCGATCGGAGCTGTTCCGTGATGCTGTTGAAAATCTCGCTGGAATCAAGACCCTTGACTGCCTCCGCCAGAGCACGAGCAGCAGCGTGGCGAAGCTGCGCATCTTTGCCTTCGAGGTACGGGATGGTTTTCGCAGGAAGGTCGCCGGTCACCTTGAAGTCGCTCTCGTCCCAGATCTCGCGAGAAACATCTGCATTCTCCTCAATGTCATCATGGCAAGCAAGCCATACCTCTTCCGAGGGTGGCAAGTCACTCATGTCCACTTCCGCACTGATAGACTGCAGCACGGTCGAGCGCACCGTGCCCTGAGGGACAATGGCACCCTGAACCAAAACCTCGATTTCCTCTTTGCTAATGTTTGGTGCGACGCAGCGAACCATGTCAGAAAAGCAATCCTTGATGATCTTGTAGTGTTGGCGGTACTGCTGCATGGAGGAGATGAGAATCGAGAGAATATCCTCCCGTGGAATGGCTTCGTCAGCGCAAACATCAGTGTGGAAAGAAATAACTTCGATGGCCAGCACCAGCTGAGCGTCACGGTCCTCGGCAGAGGGCGAGAAGCCGCCTTCTTTTAAAACCAGAAGTAGAAGAGGGACAACATAAATGAGGGTCACGGTGTCAAAAGGTCGTTGCTCGCTTGCAAACCGCAGTCGATACAGTACACGGGTGATGAGGTCCGGAAGCGGCTCGTTCTGAAAGTCGTCGGGTATGGAGGACACGTTGTGCGCTCGCAGGATGGCAATGCCGATGAACTGCCGCAATGCCCCCAGGCGATGCGATACCCGGTCGGAACAGGCAACAAAGGCCATGGGGGCGGCGTCGCCGGTGATCAAGCAAGCGCCAGCTTCGATGGCGTCCAGAAGCGCCTGGACAGCTGGGCCCATCCACTGTGTCGCGTCCGTCGGGGGCCCGGTGGCAAGGCTGCGGACAACGCCAATGCCACGGAACAGACGAGCTTCGAGCACACGGACTTTCTCGCGAATGGCTGCTTCTTTTTTCAGCTGTGCATTAACCTTGGCCGTCTCCTCTGAGGTGAGTTTTTTCTGCTGGCCCTTCTTTGCCGCAAGCTGGGCACGGAGGTCTTCTTCCCATTTCAGCACATCGTAATCCTTGCTGTTTTTGCTTGGCAGATTGTCCGACTTCTTCGCAAGGACGTCAACGAAGGTGGTGCCTTCGGGGGTTCGGAAAATAGCAGCCTCGACTGGGCCAATCGTGCGGAGCTCATCGACGGCCAAGTCGTGTCGAATCAACTCAACCACCCGTGGCGCCATTGTCTCTGGCGCGACGAAGACAAGCTCAGCAGCAGCCTCGTACGCGGCAGTCTTAATGGCGGAGGATGTCTGGTCCAGCTGCGTCCGTTTTGAAATTTCTTTAAGAAGCTGCTTTTCATGGCTTTTCGCAAGAGTTCCGGGATCGACCTCAACGCGAAGGCAGAGATCGATCCAACTGCTCAAAGGGACTAAGACAGACCGTGCCAAGACAACCAAAGAACTCATCTGGTCCTCAACCACGGCCCGATCGGGCTCCTTGCCGGCAGCTTTGGTGAACTCTTTCGGCTTGTGGCAGATGCAAGTGAGCAGGGGAAGAAGTTGTTCTCGCCGTGACTTTGACAGGAAGGCAGCGCTTTCCTTGTCGGCAGCATCAAGACTCTCCAGCCAGTGCCACAAACCGCCAGCGATAGCACCCGAAACATGGCTGGGATTTTGATAGTAAAGAGCGGAGAGCGCCTTTGCGGCTTCTTTGCGCAAGAACGGGCCTGCATTGGCGGACGCGATCGTGTAGATAAACGCTTCCGCCCATGCCACGTTGGTGTCGGACTCGTAATCGTCGTCATCCAGAGAAGCAAACGCGGAACACAAAGCCCGGTACAGCCACCGGATATCTTCGTCCGAGACAAGCTTGGTGTATATCCGCGGGCTCAGGAGGAAGGATGGCTTTGGCTCGAGCACGAGACACTGTTTTTGCATGGAGAACTTGCTGGCCAAGTCAGACAGTGACGGCACTTTTGATGTATCCTTGAGCACGGATGGGGCGACGCTGCATGTCACGAGGCCTCCAATAACCAGACCGTTCTGCAGAGCAGCTGTAGGATTCGAAACGGTTTCGTTGTATACGTCGAACAAGGGCGGAAGCACAGCCTCTGCAAAGCGAAGCACGTTGCTGGGCAGAGCGTCTGCCTCCTGGTGGAAGTCATGAAGCACCTCTCCAGCGGCCATGATCCAGATCCGTCGCGATGCCGGTTTCTTGTCTTTGATTCCCTTGACATACGCATCCAATGCTGGTTGGGGCACGTCGGCTTGTGCCTTCAAAACAATGTTGATTGTCTGGGCGAGTGTGACAGTCTCAGCCGCCAAGGCCGCTTCGTTGCCCTCTTTGGCAGCAATCTTCGCCAGCTCAGCAGCGGCCTTTCCGGCTGCATCTTGTGACTTTGGAAGCGCCTCCAGGATCTGAGCACGCAGAATGCGGTGCTCAGGCGTGGACATAGAGGCACGCAGCGAGTCAAGTGTGTCATCGACGACTTTGGCAACAGTCGCAAGATCTCCACAGCGGGATGCCAATACACGGAATGCGGCAAGCGTACCATTGCGGACAGACTCTTTGCTGGACTTCACATTCGACAACAGCGGTTTCGCCAGATCCTTGTCCAAAATGGAAGACAGGTCGTAGGTCTTGGGCAAGGCATTGACCAATGGCGTGATCAGATCGTCGAGAACGATCTCAGGGGCGCGCAGCAAGCCTTTCTTCAAGGCTGGCACGACTGCGGTCTCGAGGTCTTGGAAAGTGGTGAAGTCGGAAAAGAGGTCGCGTAAGCCGCCGGCCACATTTGGCGTCAAAGGCGCTTTTGAGCCAGTGATCTCGCGAGTGTAAAATTCAAACAACTGAGGCTTCACGCCTTCAAAGACCACCTTGGCCTTGGCATTTCGACAGGACACACCAGCGACAACGCCCAAAAAAACAGAATTTCGCGCAGACGACTGGGAACCCTTGCCGGCAAGGAGCTGCACCGCCTCGGTAATGGCATTGTCGCGTACGTTGTCGAGAGCAACGAGACTGCGGAAACCACGACGAGCCACGACCAAGGCCGAATGACCAAGGCTGTGGCGGGCTGGTGGACGGGTGCACTTCTCAAGGGCAGCCGCCTGGCTGACGTAGATGTCCTTGGCCAACTGGCCCCATAAGTCGGTGCCTGCCAGCTGTTGCATGAGCAAGCTGCACCATTCGACAAGCGCAAAAGCGGATCCGACAGAGGTGTTCAGAGTAAGGGCATCGGCACGGATGGCGGCTACCAGCGGCGCCAGCAAGGTCGCATTTTTCTTGTCGCAGATGGAGACGAGGCAACGCTGCACGGCGCGGCGCGAGGGGCGGTCCTCGTAGGACGCGTGCGTCCAGAAAAGAACCGGGAGAATCTTGGAAATGTCGGCAGCGTCGAGGGCTAGACAGATTGAAATCAAACGGTCAGCCTCATCTTCACAGGTTATGGTTCACAGCGCCGTCTGTAGGCCAACCATTGCCCCCCCGAGACCTACAGCCGTTGATGATGCGGTCGTCAATAGCTTTCAGACGAGCGATTCGTGACGCTGTGGACGAGGTCGCAAGCGCCAGTCGTGTGGTTAGCGGCTCCGGGGCCGCAGCGGCATCGACATCAGGGGCAGTCACCGCCGGGGACGGGTTTTCAGACATGACGCAGGCACAGTTGGGAACACTGTGGCATGGTGCCCAGCAGTCAGGTGAGGTCAGCGTTGTAAACAGAGGCGTCGTGGTTGGTCCAGTCGGCCTGCAGTCGTGTAGACAGCCGTGCGGAATGTCGTGTAAGTCCTCGTGCTGATTGTCGTTGTTCCGGTTGCGTTTTGGTACTCGGTTGCGGATGCGCCCAAACTCGAGTAGGCCTCGAGCTTTGCCGGGATTTTCGACAGGGAAGCTGCAACCCATTGATAGGGTTTTTCAGAAGGTGGGGTCTGGCAAGGCGGTCAAAAATTGTGTTGGCCAAATGGGAGGGGTCGCCGGAAACAGTCATTCGGCAGCCTTGGAGCAACACCAACAATAGTTCCCTTTTAGAGCAGGCACGACGCAGCTGGCCCGCACGCGTCCCTTCCATTTATTCCAGCTCACGTGTCCCCTCGTTTCAGCACAGCTCTCGTGTCGATTTGCTCTTTGTTCACCCTTCGGTCTTGTCCGATTGTTTCTTCGTTTCGTTTGCATTGCTTTAACCCCACCCACCGCTGGCCGGATAGAATGGCGGGCAACAAGAAGAAGAAGAAGCCCGCAGCCAATGCCGCCCGCGGCTTTGCGACGACGTCGATTGCTTCGAAGCCACGAGCAGAACCTACTGACACCGGCGACATTGCCACGGCAGCGGCCTCTCCGGCAGCTGCAGCCGCTGCCAAGGGCAAGGAGGCTTCCCCCGCCAAGGCCACGGCAGCAGCCTCACAGGGTGGAGCGACGCCTGCAACCGGTGGGACGGCTGTGATAAAGAGCACCAATGGAACGGAACAGGAGACAAAAGCCGACCTCAGCCCCGAGGAGTTCGAACGACAGCTCGAAGAGTCCGAACTGCAGCTTCTCGTGGAGAAACATGCGCAGAAGGTCCGGCGCGATGCGCAGCGGCAGATGAGCCGACTGGAGACTGACCGACGCCTGCTGCGTGGCCAGGCTGAGTCTGTGAATGCGCGCAGGTGGCTGCCTCAAGAGCTGATGGATGATGTTCTCGAATTGATCCAGTCCGAGGGCCGGTTTGCTGCATCGAGGACAAGTTCAGAGACGCCATCTGGCGGGAAACTGCTGCCCGAAGAGGATTTGACCATGAAAATTTGGACTCTCCAACAGACCCTGGAGCTTGCGTGCTTTCCACCAAGCAAGGTGCAGGCGGTTGTCAAGTACATCTTGGATATTTCCCCCCAAGTTGGATCGCCCATCAAAGACTCGATATGGGGACTGGAAGAAGCGTTGGAGTGGCTGGCCCGAGAAAGCTCGCAGGATGAGCTACCTGACTACAACAAACCAGGTGGGAAGGTACAGCAGAGCGGTACGTTTCGCAAAGAGTGTTACATGCTGATCAGCTGAAATTCAAACTAACATGCCAAGATGCATCTGGCGATAGCCCTGTACCATCCGGAATGAACACACCGAGCCATCTCGAGCGTGAATTCTTAAAACCAAAGCAAAAACCGAAGTCAAGGCGGAAAAGAAAACCGAAGCCTAAACCATCTACGACTTCGAAACAGCCGATCATCACCTACGACAGCGACATTGAACCCGAGGACCTTGTTCCGCTATATATTGATGCGAAAACAAGGTTGTTTGCCCTTCAAAGACCGAGGCAAGAGTCTTCAATCGGGAAGAAGAACCCCAATGGTACTCAAGCACCAGTTCCGTCGGTGTCAGTACCACCCGAAACGGAGGCAGAGAGAACAGAGATTGCAAAACTCCTGGGAAAGCTCGATCGCATCGATAACGACATTCTCTTTGACAAGCAACTAGCCGAAATGCAGTGGCGGTCTAAGAAAATCGTCCTGGAACGGGAGTATTCCGAAGCCTCAAAGAAAGCAATCGAAGAGGCGCGACTTAAGGCCTTGGAGGAAAAGGAAGAGACCGAGACCGAGTCATCATCGTCAGAAAGCGAATCGGAGAGCGAATCCGACGACGACGTCAATGCGGAAGCCGAGCGTATTGCAGCTGAGATTTTAGCAGATGGCGGTAGCGACGACGAAGGACTTGCAGACCTTTTTGCCAGCCTGCCTGTGAGCGAAGTCGACCCGGCAACAGGAAAGACAAACACGGTGGTCAATAGTGCGGATGGATCCAAACTCATAATACGCGATTTTGGGACATGGTCGGGCATCGGTCCAGTTCGAGTGCTTGAGGAGGCCTGCCGATCGAGGTATGTAAAGTGAAGCGCGCTGAAGGTGTATAAGTACAAAAGTTAACACCTCCACAGAAACCCTCGTCTACGCATTATGTACCATGCGGTGTCCGATTCATCGTTCGCGCACCGGCATATGGTCGTCATCGCCTGGACGAAGCCGCAAGAGGTCCCCCAGCTACCGGCCGTCGCCGACATTGAGGTTTCTTTGCAGCCCTACCGGTTCGTGTTTAAGATGGCTGGCGTGGCTACACCAGATCCGAGGCAATCGGAGGCCTTCATTGCTACAGCAGCGCTGTTTTTCGTCTTTGGGGCTGCGGCGAAAGAGGAAAAGGTGGCGTTGCGTCTTCCAGCAGTGTGGCGCGATTTCTGGGCCGAACTTGCGGAAGCCAAGAAGAACCAGGCCGATACCGTGGACCGCACCGCCATCAAGGAACTCCGTGCGATGGTCAGACAAAGGCGAGACCAGGAGATGGAGGATGGCGTTGTTCTTGCTGGGGCTTTCCGTGGCCGCGCTGCTGCAAAACCGACTGCCGATTCTAGCGAAGAGTCCGGTTTGGAGCGAAGCGACCGTTCTGGCCGCGGGCCGGAATACTACCAGCGCATCTGGCATGACAAGAGCAGCACACCCAGATACCAGGCCATGTTGCAGTCGCGGATGCAGCTGCCAATGTGGGCTTTCCGCCAGACTGTGCTTGAAACCGTGGAGAGGGAGCAGGTGGTGATTGTCTGCGGTGAGACCGGGTGCGGAAAGAGTACGCAAGTTCCATCGTTCTTGCTCGAGCACGAGTTGGCACAAGGACGGCCGTGCAAAATCTACTGCACGGAGCCTCGCCGTATCTCTGCCATATCTCTAGCGCGTCGTGTCAGCGAGGAGCTGGGCGAAGGGCGGAACGACCTGGGTACGCCGCGGTCCCTGGTGGGCTTCTCGATCCGTTTGGAAGCCAACACGTCGAAGGAGACGAGACTGGTCTTCGCAACCACGGGCATTGTGATGCGCATGCTCGAATCGTCCAACGATCTGCGCGACATCACCCACCTGGTCTTGGACGAAGTGCACGAGCGGTCCATCGAAAGCGATTTTCTTTTGATTGTGCTGAAGAAGCTCTTGGTGCGGCGAAGAGACCTCAAGGTGGTGCTGATGTCCGCGACAGTAGACGCTGAGCGGTTCTCCAAGTACCTGGGCGGTGCACCGGTGCTGAATGTACCCGGAAGAACGTTCCCGGTTCAGGTCAAGTACCTTGAGGACGCCGTCGAGCTCACGGGATACTCGCAGGACCCGCGGGCCACCGAGAAGATTGTCGACCTGGACGACGACCTCGTGGACGAGTCCATTGAGAAGTCTTCGAAACCTGACCTGCTACGTGCGCTCAAAGGCTACAGCAACCGGACCCGAACGACACTTTCACAGATGGACGAGTACCAGATCCCGTTCGACTTGATTGTGGAGTTGATTTCAGTCGTCGCCAATGACTCCAACTACAGCCGATACAGCCAGGCCATCCTCGTGTTCTTGCCCGGGATCGCCGAGATCCGAACTCTGAACGATCTGTTGCTGAGTGACAGGGCCTTTTACACGAACTGGGTGGTGTACCCGCTGCACTCGACAATCGCGACAGAAGACCAAGAGGAGGCCTTCTTGCCCCCTCCACCAGGCATGCGCAAGATTGTGCTCGCGACGAACATTGCCGAGACGGGCATCACGATTCCGGACGTGACCTGTGTGATCGACACGGGAAAGCACCGGGAGATGCGGTTTGACGAGCGCCGGCAGTTGTCGCGCCTGATCGACACGTTCATCTCGCGGGCCAACGCGAAGCAGCGGCGGGGCCGGGCCGGTCGGGTGCAGGAAGGTCTATGTTTCCACCTGTTCACCAAGTACCGGCACGACCAGACGATGAGCGACCAGCAGACGCCGGAGATGCTGCGGCTGTCGCTCCAGGATCTGGCGATCCGCGTCAAGATCTGCAAGATTGGCGCGATCGAGGATACGCTGAGCCAGGCGCTCGATCCGCCGTCGGCGAAGAACATTCGCCGGGCGGTGGATGCGCTGGTGGACGTGCGCGCGCTGACGGCGGGCGAGGACTTGACGCCACTGGGGCTGCAACTGGCCCGGCTGCCGCTCGATGTGTTTTTGGGCAAGCTGGTGCTGATGGGCACCATCTTCAAGTGCCTGGACATGGCGATTACGGTGGCGGCGATTCTGTCGTCCAAGTCGCCGTTCTCGGCGCCGTTCCACCAGCGCCAGCAGGCCGACACGGTGCGTCTGGGGTTCCGGCGGGGGGACTCGGATCTGCTGACGATCTACAACGCGTATCTGGCGTGGAAGCGGGTGTGCCAGACGGCGACGGGGACCGGGGGCGGCGGCGAGTTCCAGTTCTGTAAAAAGAACTTTCTGAGCATCCAGACGCTGGGCAACATTGAGGACCTCAAGGGCCAGCTGCTGGTGTCGCTCGCGGACTCGGGGTTTCTGGCGCTGACGGAGGAGGAGCGGCGGGGACTGAAGCAGCAGCGGTTTGCGTCGAGCGGCCGGGGCGGGGGGCGGCGGCGGCAGGCATTTTATGCACTGCCGCAGCGGGTGGACGTCAACAGCGAGGTGGACGTGGTGGCGCAGGCGGTGATCGCCTGGAGCTTCTACCCGCGGCTGCTGGTGCGGGACGGACAGGGCGGCGGGACGGGGCTGCGCAACATCAGCAACAACCAGACGATCCGGCTGCATCCGTCGAGCGTGAACCGCAAGCACGACGAGCTGCGGTGGCTGTCGTACTACAACATCATGCAGATGAAGTCGATGTACAACGCACACGAGACGACGGCGGTGGAGGCGTTTCCGATAGCGCTGCTGTGCGGCGATGTGCGATGTGATGTGAGTTTCTTTTTTCTTTTTTTTTTCTTCTTTTTTTGTCTTTTCCTCTTTCTTTTCTAACCCTCTAGATGTACGCCGGCGTGCTGGTGCTCGACGGAAACCGGGCTCGGTTTATGGCCCCCGACTGGAAGACAATGCTGGTCATCAAGGTGCTGCGGACGCGGCTGCGGGAGATGCTGTCGCGGTCGTTTAAGGCGCCCGGGAAAATGGCCACCGCCCAGCACCAGAAGTGGTTCGACATGTGGCAACGCATCTTCTCGCAGGACTTTGGCGGAGACGGTAGCGCCAGGGCCTAAAAAAACGCCCACGGTCGATGCGAGGGCGTGCTGGGGCGAAGGCAAAGAAACCTGTGTCCGTTCCAACAGCAAATAGATCGATGGACCCGACCGACAACGGGGCCTCAAAAACGGATTGCAGACAAAGACAAAAGATTCTCCAAAACAAAGAAGCTGCAGGAACCCCTAAAAATAAACCGACGGAAACGGAACACAATCAAAAAATAATAAAAAAAAGCCCTTTGCACCCCTTTCCCCCCCCCCTGGCATCCAAAAGGGTCCTTAGGTTGTCCATTGTTTGCTTGGCACCCCTCTGCTGGTGGTGTTTTCCCACACCTCGGTCGTCTTAGCCGCAACATTATATTGGTATCTCCCTGGGGCCATTCTTTGTCCCCCCTGTCACCCAGGCCGTCGGTTGCCCATCGATCTTTTCTCCTGGTCCCTTTCGGACTCCCTCGACAAACATCATACTATGCGAATGGTGTCTGATTCGCTGCTGCCGTGTGGTCTGTGTGATGTCCCTTTTTTGGACTTTCTTTTTGCCCCCTTTGGTTGTATGGCGCGATGCCGTCTTTGGCGGCCTACACCATTCTGTTCTTCGACCGTGGAGCCATGCGCTGTCTATGGCCTCTTAA
Source organism: Ceratocystiopsis brevicomis (assembly GCA_002778105.1). Classification (NCBI taxonomy): domain Eukaryota; kingdom Fungi; phylum Ascomycota; class Sordariomycetes; order Ophiostomatales; family Ophiostomataceae; genus Ceratocystiopsis; species Ceratocystiopsis brevicomis. The sequence goes on from PCDN01000002.1 coordinate 1,076,546, forward strand.
AGGGGCTCCTGTTTTTCTGTTTTTCTGTACATAAACCGCCTTGGGTCCCTCTCCCTTGTGGCCCTCGCAAATATTTTCTTTCCTTTTTTTTTTTTTTTTGTCTTCAGCCCTTCCTTTGACTGCTTTTTTGTGTGTTTGTCTGTCCTTCAGTGTCTTGTTCTGTTGCTTCCAGTCCTTCCTTCGTCCTCCAGAAAAGAGAAGCCTCTTGTCCTCGCACCCGTCTACTTACGTTCCTTACCCTTCCCCCCTTGCCCTTCCCCCTCGCCATGCATTTCGCTCCTGGTCCCTGCCCGCTGTCGGCGGCTGCTCTCTTCCTTCTCGCGGTGGCTGTCCCGCGCCCAGCCGCCGCCATCCTGCCGCCCGCCTACGACGGCTACCACCTGCTGTGGTCCGATGCATTCTACGGTGCCGCCGGCAGCGTCCCGGACCCAGTGGGCTGGAACATCATCACCGTCGCGCCCGCCATCAACGACGAGCTCGAGACGTACACGGCGTCGCCGCACAACGTCCAGCTGAGTGGCAGCGGCACGCTGCAGCTGGTGCCGTGGCGCGACGCGACCGCGCAGGGCGGTGGTGGCTGGACGTCGGGCCGCATCGAGTCCGTGCCAACGGTGACGCCGACGGCCGGCCACGCCACGCGTGTCGAGGCTGCGCTGCGGCTGGGCGACGCCTACGGCAATACAACGGCCACCACCCCCCAGCAGCAGCAGGGCATCTGGCCCGCCTTCTTCCTGCTGGGCGATGCCATGCGCCACGGCACGCAGTGGCCGCTGTGCGGTGAGCTCGACATCCTCGAGCAGGTCAACGGCGTGCCCACCGGCCACAGCGCCGCGCACTGCGTTGCCTGCAACGAGCCCACCGACCACGCCGCCACCGTGGCCATTGCGCATGGCAGCGCCGCGGAGACCCACGTCTGGAGCCTCACCTGGGACCTCACCAGCAGCGACTGGCAAACCCAGACCATCGCCTGGGCGCTCGACGGCCAGACGTACTTTTCGCTGGCGGGCGCCTCGTTCGATAACGAGGCCACCTGGAGCACACTGGCACACAGCCCGTTCTACGTGGTCCTCAACGTCGCCGTCGGCGGTACCTTTCCGTGCGTGTCTTTCTTTGGGGGGGGGGCTCCTTTTTTCCGTATTTGGCAAACACAACATGCTAACCTGTCCAGGGGCAATCCGACCAGCGAGACCGCGGACGGCTACAGCAGCATGATGGAGGTGCTCTACGTCGCCGTGTACTCCAGCTGACCGAAGGAGTCTGCATAAATGTTTTCACACTTTTTCTCCATTTTCCCTTCTTTTCTTCTTTTCTTCTTTTCTTCTATTTTCTATTTTCTATTCTCTTTTTCTTCTTTCTTCTTTCTCTTTTCCTTTCCATCCTTTTCTTACATTTATATCGTCCTCGTTTTGCTTCCATCTCCGCTTGTCCGTGTCGATTCGTCTCTGCTTGAACATGGCGGTTATGATTCACGATACACTCGTTATGATACACATTCTCGCTTTTGTTTGTTGTTTCGCGTCTTCTAATTCTTTGTTCGGGGTATATTGTTCCACTCAGCACCAGACACTCTTCTCTCCCTTGCGGGAAAATAAAAACGGCTTCTTAAAAAAGGGACAAATCCGTGCTTTTCTTCTTCTTTTCTTTCTTCTGCTTCTTCCATTCTTCCTATCATCCTCATTCCGAGACTCTTCTCCGAACGTGCCAAGGCACAGTCCAAAACAGAGCGGTACAACACCACCACGACACGCCATAGGGCAACAACACAAAACAACGGCCACCCGTCTGGCAGAGGGAAGACCATCTCCGGTCTTGTCTTTTCCTTCTGTCCAATTGCCCCCCAACGAACCACCTCCACGAAGAATCAAACCAAGCCCCTTCCCTCTTTTCTGTTTCTCCCTCGTTTTGTTTCCATCGAGAACCAGAAAGCAAAAGTCTTGTAAAAAGAGATAAAGGAAACCATTGACGCCGATCAATCGCAGAGTCGTGACAATTGAGCCCATACCGAACGGGTAAGAAGGGACAAACGTAAAATCAAAAGGAATAATCCAAAACAGAAAACGGAAAACCAGGGAAAAAAAAGAATACAATAGAGAAAAGCCCTGTGGCAAAAAAAGACATAATGACGAGAGAATGGGAACGAGCAGAAGCAGGGAAAAGAGAAAAGAAAAAAGAGAGAAACAATAGACAAAAGGGCAAAAAAAGGATGTGAAAAAGACGAGGAAAGCAAGCAGTCAAGAGCCAGGTTGGAGAACCCACGCGAAGACCCAAGGCTTTCTCAGCAGCAAGTATCTCTGGCTGGCCGACAACCCGAATCCTGCGTCGGCGACAACTTCGCCTCCCACCTAGGCAGCCGGCGTGATGGGAGCAGGCGCCACAGCGGGCGCAGGCACGCTGGCGGCATCCGCAACGGCAGGGATCTCGTTGTGAGCCTCGCCGTTGGTGGCCTTCTGCGGGCAGTCACGCGAGATGTGGCCGGCCTCGCCGCACTGGTAGCAGGTCTTGCCGGCCGTGTTCAGCGGGCCGCCGTTGGGGGCCGTGCAGTCGCGCGAGATGTGGCCGAGCTTGCCGCAGGCGTAGCACTTCATGGCCTGCGCCTGGCAATCACGGGCAAAGTGGTTCGGGCCGCCGCACTTGTAGCATGTGGCCGGGCGCGGGCCGCCCGAGACGAAACCACCACGGCCGTAGCCGCCGTAGCCGCCGCGGGGAACCATGGGCATGCCGCGGCCCATGGGGACAGCACCTCCAGCAGCAGCAGGGCAGGCACGCTGGGAAGTTAGCACACTGGTCGTCTTGCAAAAACATACACATCGCGTTCCTCAAGAACATACAGCCAAATGGCCCGGCTGGCCGCAGTTGTAGCAGCGGGCACCCGATGCAGCGCCGGTCAGACGGAGAGTCGGGCAGTCGGCCTGGACGTGGCCGAGACCCTGGCAGTGGTAGCACTGCTTGGCATCGGTCGTGCGCGGGAGGGGGCACGCGTTGGACTCGTGGCCAGCCTGCTTGCCTGAAAAAAGAAGATCGGTCAGTCAATGCACGCAAAACAAATGTTCCAGCGACAAATGAAGAAAAAAAAAACGTACAGTTGTAGCAGAGGCGCTCCGCGGACGAGCAGACCTCGGCGTAGTGACCGACGTTGCCGCACTTGTAGCATGCGCGACGAGAGAGAGACGACATTATGACGGCTGGTGGGTAAGGGTCTATAAGCGGCTGTCAGTACCGGTATTTTCGGGGAAATGTAAGAAGTGGCGCGTCTCTTTGTCTCGCGTCGTCTAGCTCCGAGTCTGGTCTCCTGTCGCTGGTTGAAAGTGATGGATTGTGATGAAGGGCAAGGATGTGCATGGGGGCAGATAAAAAGACTATGCAGCGGCGTCTGTCTGCCCTGACTTCCGATGAAGCAGGGCCACGCCAATCTCGTTTTGCTGCAACCTTATATCCGGGTCTCAATGGATGGGAACACGAGACTTGGCGAAAAGCGAGGTGTCGATTTGTGTCCTGGTGTCGGATAAAGCAGACCAGCGGCCAAGGTATAAGAAGGCACGGTCAACTTCCATATGGCAACACCGAGGGGGCGGGTAATCAAGCGACAGTTGGAGCTAGATTGCCGTGGTCGCTGTCGCTGTTGCACAGAGCTCTATCGAGCGGAAAGCGCCCTGCGAGCCTGCAGCTCGCACGAGGCTTGTGTGACGGAGTGCACGACTTCAACTTTTTTTTCTTTTTTTTCTCACTCTTCTCTTTGTCTGTGGACAGGTGGTCATAGCGCTGGGTTGAAGAAAGGATAGCACGAGGTCGAAAAAAGCGAGAAGGCCGAGACTCGAGACTGTTCATGCCCCGGAGAATAGAGCGGGATGCAGAGGCAGTCATGCGGAGGGCGCGCACGCATGCATGCATGCATGCATGCATGCATGCGAACACAAACGGGTTGTTGCTTAGTCGAAAGCGCAGGCGCACGGGAGCTCCCTCATCTTCGAGTGGTGGCGAGGTGCCGCGATGCCGGGCGCGTTATCAGCGTCGTGCACGTGACGGTGCTCCTGTGCGTGCGCGAGGCGAGACACACGATGTGATGCAGCGCCGTGTGCAACGCATGCGGCAGGAGTGTCGCGAGACGAAGAGCGCTGATGCCAGGGAGAGGGAGAGGGTGAAGCCGGCGAGAGAGAGAAGAGGCAGAGAGGAAAAGGGAAAGAGGGACATAGGAAAACGGGTAGGATGACCGGCGAGGCAGCGCAACCGGCCGGCACCGCGATCGGGATGATTGATGCAAGGGACCAGAGACAGGACGGCATGCGCACACCGAGACGCACACCGAGCAGACGAATCGCCAGACGAGTCGCGGAGAGACGGAAAAAGCACAATGGGACTGCGATCGCCGCAAAAAAAAAAAACTCACCTGAACAAAGAATTCCTTCCAAAAAAAATCGACTTCCGGCACCGACGACGTCTTCCGACAGCAACACCGACAACAACGAAGAGTTTTTGAATGTGGGGATCCGAATGGACTGTGGTCGTGAACGATGAAACAGAGTTCGAGAGGGGAGGAAGAGGAGAGAGGAAGAGGGAAAGGAAGACAGAAAAAAAGAGGGGATCTTCCAGTCAACGGGAAAATAAAAAAAAATAAAAAATAAAACTAAAAAAATAAAAACGAGCCAAAAAAATTGGAAGGAGGCAAGGAGCAGACGAGTGTGGAGAAGGGCTTGAGGCGTTGGTGGCGGCGGCGACCAACGGATGCACAGAAAAATTACCTGGAGCTAAAAAATCCTAAAGAGGGTAGCGTACTCCGTAGAGTATACATACGAGGTACTTTTGTTTCAGTGCATATTTTAGGCTTCACACAAGTACAACATGTGTTTCTTTAAGCTTCCCATTGTTCCCCCACCTGGATTTACGGTTGTAGCGTGTGATGCAGTGGATTTTGGTGCCTGTAGGACCCAGTCTAGTACAGTTTTGCTGCTGTCTGCTCACGAAACTCTCACAAAGAAACGCTGGGCTTATTGTAAGATACGAGTAAGATACATGTCACTTCTTAAACAAAGCATGCTTGGTCCTGCCATCACTCCCGTTGCCTGCACCCTCGCGCCCAGAAGTCCGAACGCCGATAAAAAAGAGCAAATGATTTCCCAACGCCGTGAAACAGGCAAAGACAAAAATAGGATCCCGAGATTGTTCATCCTGATGAACGAACAAGATCGACGCCGATCTCCTCATCACGCGGCCGACCTGCCTGTTTGGTGCGCCTCGGATGGGTGCGGTGGCAGTGGCACGTCCGTGGTCGGCGCAATGGACCGCGGCTGGGCCTCGACCACGTACCGGACACCGTCGTCGGAGGCGTAGGACGGCGGTCGTAGGCTGCGGCGCCCGATGACGCTTTCTGTATCGCCGCCATCGCCACCATCACCGCCGATGCTGCTGGCGCTGCTGGCACTGCGACTGCGGCCATGCCCGGCCGTTGCGTCCTCCTGGATCGCACCGAGGGTCCTGGGCGCCTCGTTGCGCTGCCAGTACAGGCGGTTGGGGTCGACACGCTGGCGGTCAGAAACGAAATTAAAAAAAAAAAAAAGGTCGACACACGCGCAAGGACAAGAGAGGGAGAGAGACAAGGGCAAAAGGGCAAAAAACACTCCGGAACGTACCACACTCTCCCGCCACAGCCCGTAGGCCGGTGGCTGCAGCTTGGTTGCCTCGCTGGCGGCACCCGCCACCTCCTCGTCGCGCGCCAGCACCACCCGGATCGGCTGCCGCGGCAGCGCGTACCCGCCCGCGCCGTAGTGCGCGCCAAAG
>PCDN01000002.1:1108016-1152718 GCA_002778105.1 Ceratocystiopsis brevicomis
GGTTGGGCGCGTGGGTGTCAGTAGGAGCAAACGATCAAAGGCCCAGGGCAGCGAAGAACGCACGTCAACAAGTCCATGGCGCCCTCGTTGAAGTAGTCCCGATACATCTTGGGGAGCTTCTTGGAGGCCTGCTCCTCGAGATCGGCGATGGTGAAGACATGTTTGTCGTAGGAGGGACCACGGTTCGCCATGACGGAGTAAGAATTCAGGTATTAAACTGTCAAAATGGTCAAAATATCAGAATCAAGATATCAGAATCAAGATATCAGAATCAAGATACAAGATGTCAAACAAAAGGCAAAAGCAACGAAGAAGCAAATCAAGCACAAATGAACAGTGCAGAGGACACACCAAACACAACCCAAACACAACCAACAAGCACCCTCACACTTTTAAGCTCCCGCGCTCAAGCTCTGTCGCATCCATCACCAGCACTTTGTTCCGTCAGCCGACACCGCCGCCAGTCTACCCTGCGGCGGCCAGCCCCGGCCAGGAAGGCAGTCTCCACTCGCCGTATCCCCCTCCTTCCCCCCTTCCCTTTCTGTTCCTTATCCCCCCGCCCAGGATGCTATGCCATCGCTAAGCCGCGCTGCCCGCCTCGTCCCCTTTCGTCCCCGCTCCCCTGCCCCGGCCTCTGCAAGCGACGGCGACGCCTTCCGGCCCTTTTCCCCACTGTCGCCGGATGTCCGCTCCTTATCTCGCTGGGGCGGGTTCCCCGATAGCGGCTGGCGCCGCACTAGTCGTAGTTTTTCCAAAGGCGCTGCGCCGATAACCCTTACCGACCGACGCCGACAAACAACGCTGGCAAGCTCGGGCAAGGCGCGGATCGCACGCTTGGTTCCTGGCAACGTCGACGCGTCCGGACTGGCAGTGCGCGCCGGTTTTCGTTTTGGCTGCTACAAAACGCTTCTCCTCTCCGCACGGGCACCCTTTTCTTGGCCTCTCCTTTTTTTCCCATCTTTTTCTCCCTTGACACCCCACCACAACCACCATCACGATGGGCTCGGTCGCAAAGGCAAACGTGCTCCTCGTGGGCTCCGGCGGCGTCGGCACCATGGGTGCGTACGCCCTGGAGAAGGGCGGCAAGGCCACGGTCACGGCCATCCTGCGGTCCAACTACGCGGCCGTCGAGAAGAGCGGTTTCCAGATCCGCTCGCTGAGCCACGGCGAGGTCGCCAACTGGAAGCCGACGACAAGTGTGTTGTTCTCCCTATTCTTGCTTGCCCTGCTTCCCACCCCCGTCCGCCACTGACAGACACAAGTCCGCAACACCGTCCCCGACGTCGCCAAGGAGAAGCTCCCCCCCTTCGACTTCATCGTGGTGACGACCAAGAACGTGCCCGACGTGCACCCGACCGTGGCCGAGATCATCGCGCCGGCCGTGACGCCCGGCCACACCGCCATCGTGCTGGTGCAGAACGGGCTCAACATTGAGCGCGAGCTGGTCACGGCCTTCCCGGCCAGCCCGCTGGTGTCGGGCGTCAGCCTGATCGGCGCCACCGAGGAGGTGCACGGCACGATCCGCCACGACGACGACGACCTGCTGCTGGTCGGCGCCTTCCCGCAGCAGGGCAAGGACGTGCCCGCCGCGCTGGCCGACACGGCCGCCCGGCGCTTCCACGCGATCTACAGCGCGTCGTCGGGTGTCACGTGCAAGTACGAGCCCGACGTGCCCTTTGTCCGCTGGCGCAAGCTGCTGTACAACGCCAGCTTCAACAGCGTGTCGACCATCCTGCGCATGGACACGTCGCGCATGCGCTTCACCGAGCACGTCATCGACAACCTGGTGCGGCCCATCATCCTCGAGATCCGCGCCACGGCCGCCGCCAAGGGCATCGACCTGCCCGCCGACCTGGTCGAGACCATGGTGCGCGCCGACCCGTACGACGCCTTCTTCAAGCCCAGCATGTGCCAGGACATCCTCAAGGGCAACTACATCGAGTACGAGAACATTGTGGGCGAGCCGCTGCGCGAGGCCGAGGCCCTGGGCGTGCCCACGCCCACGCTCAGCGTCATCTACGGCCTGCTCAAGGGGCTGCAGTGGCAGACCATGGAGGCCAGGGGGCTGGTCACCGTGCCGCCGAAGAGCACGCCGGCGATCAAGTACGGCGACAACTAGGTAGCGGAACCCAGGCTTTGTTGTTGTTCGTTCGTATCCCCCGCTCGGCGTTCCTCCACCGCGTCGTCCGCCCGCTTTCCACTCCTCGGCCGGCCGCGTCAGCGCCTGGCCCATCCTGCTGCGCGATACAGAGGACTTCTACAACAGAGACACAATGGGGATGCATTGAGCTATACGACAAAAAAAGAGAGGAGAATACAAAGCATCGAGTGCTGTCAAAACATTCATAGGCAAAAAAAAAAAAAAAAAAGAAAGAGAAGAAAAGAAAAACGCCCAAAACGGAAAAACGGAAAAACGCCGATCCTGGCCGCAACCCTCCACCCCCACGCTTCCCTCCCGCCTCACGCCTTCCCGACCCAGCCGGCATTCACAAAGAAATCAAAGATGCGCCCGCCCTTTTGCGAGTCCAGCCGGCAGATCTCCTTGGCCTGCTTCTTACGCAGCGTCCCGTTGCCCTTGAGCGCCTCCTTGAGAATCTGCTCCTTGATCATCAGGTACGGCTTCGGCTGCAGCCGCACCACCTGGCACAGCTCGCGCTCCGCCGTCGTCAGCAGCTGCAGGTCCGGCGCGTTGTCCTGCGCCAGCGCCAGCAACGGCACGCCGGGGATCGGCTGCGTCACGTGTTTTTCCTTTTTGCTGCCGTGGACGCCGTGGACGCCGTTGGTGCCGTTGGTGCCGTTGGTGCCGCTGGCGCCATTCGGCATGTCGCCATGGGCGTGCTCGCTGTCGACGCCGTTCACGCCGTTTGTCGCGTCGCCGTCCGCTGCCGCCGTCGCCGTCGCCGTCGCCGTCGCCGTCACCGTCCTTCCTGGAACCACCGTCGTTGCTGTTGCCGCCGCCGCCGCCACCGCGTCCGGCAGCGCCGACGTCCCGATCGGTAGCGGCTCGTTCATCGGCAGATCCGGCGCCAGCAGCAGCGCCGCCCCACTGGGCGCGTCCGCCGGCGCCGCCGACTGCTGCTTGGCGCTGCGCTGCGCCGTCGCCAGCCGCTCGCGGTCCATGCTGCCCAGCGGCACTGCCTTCTGCAGGCGCTGCGCCTTCTCGACCTCGTAGCGGTGCCCGCTCTCGAGGTCGCCGATGCGCAGGCTGCGCCACTCTTGCAGCTGGGCAATGGCCTGCCGCAGAAACAGCTCGTGCACCAGCCCGTCGCAGAGCGCCTTGAAGTCGTCGTGGTTGAGCATGCGCGCAAACGGCTTGGCCTTGTTCAGCAGGTCGCGCTCCTCCTTGGTGCGCTTCTTGTCCAGCTTGTTGTTCTCGCGGTAGTCGAGCAGGTCGTGCTCAAAGATGACCTTTTTGCGCTCGACCCGCTGCGTCAGCCGGCAGTTGTAAATGTCCATCACCGTCATCTTGAGCTCCATCTCCGGCTCCAGCTGGCCCGTCGCCGCGTTGATGCCGTCACCCGGCTCAAACTGCATCAGCTGCACCGCCTCCTCCGCCTCGTTGGCGTACTCCGTCTCAAACTCCAGCCGCCCCGGCATGTAGCCCTGGATCTCGTGGCACGACGGCACCGACGACGTCGGCTTCGTCTTGGGCGCCAGCGCCGGCGCGTTGCGCGCCGCCTCGCGCCGCTCCTCGATCCGCCGCTTCTTGCGCGCCTGGAACTCCTCCCGCGAGATCTCCTGCGCCAGCGCCGTGTCCTGCGGGCTGCACCGCTCCGGCAGCGGGAACCGCGACGACTGCACGTACACCGCCAGGTAGTGGTCGCGCACCTCGTCCTTGTGCCGGAACCCGCCAATGTGGTCCGCAATCTCGGCCCAGGACCCCAACCCATAGATCTCGGCGCCCTCCAGCAGCAGCAGCTCCTCGTCCGCGCCCCATTCCGTGTCGAAGATCGGGAACGAATTCTGCTCAATCACCCGGTACGGGTGCGTCGCCGGCTGGTGCGTCCCGCTGGACTTGCCATCCGCAAAGCACAGCACACACAGGTCGTACTCCTTGCACGCCGCGTGCGCGCACCGGATCCGCACCGTCGACGTAATGTCCGCGCTGCACACGTCGCAGTGGTATTTCACGCCGCCCTCGCCGCCCCGAACGGCCGTCTTCTTGCGAATGACACCCATCGTGCTGTCGTCCGCATCCGATCCAGAGCCTCCTGGAGACGGCGAGGCGGGGGTTGCGCCTCCAGCGGTCGACAATGTGCCGGCTTTGGTCTACCTCGTTTAGGGGGGGGGGGGGACGGGTCGTCAAGAACACCAGTATCGTTGTCCGCAAAAGTCGGAATTAGTGGCGCATCATTCACAAGCGCATGCCACCATCGGCGTCAAAAAACCGAGCCGAGATCGATGGATTCGTCGCGTGGATCGATGGAATTCGCTGCAGTTCGAGAGGTCCTGTTTCGCATTGGTGGCGTTTTAGGCAACATGGGCAAAGATCCAGACATGTGATAGATCACGTGACTATTATGTAACATCGACAGATACACGCTGCTACTGGATCTCCCCCCCCCCCCCCCCCTACATCATCATCTCCTTCCTGCCCGTGTCCTCGGCGCCGGCTCAAAGTCGTCGTCTCCGTCGGAGATCTCATCCGCGCTCAGCTCCAGCACCTGCTGTGCCGCTGCCGCTTTGGCTGCGCCGCGCGCAGGCGGACGGGACGAGGACGTTGCCAATGTCTGGGACGCGAAGGGCAGCGTCGTCTGCCGTGACCGTCCCGTGGTCCTTGGGGGCGCTTTCGTTGTGGCTGTGCGGGTACTGCGCTGGGCTGCTGGGGCTCGTGCCCTCGACTTCGCCGCCGGTGGAGGCGGGGGAGCGTCGTCCTCCTCAATGTCGTCATTGTCATCGTCAAGCATGATAGCGTCGTCATCGTCAGAATCGGAATCTTCAAACGGCCCCTTCTTTCTTCCCGACGCCGCTCGTCTGGCCGGTGCCGCTTTCTTCGCGGTGGCCCTCCCTGACGCCGTCGTAGCCCGCCGGGTAGCGGTCGAGGTCGTCTTGGAAATGGGCTGCACATCGTCAAAATCGTCCATCGACAGGTCCTCGTCTTCGTCTGCCCGGCCCGGTCGTGCCGCGGACCGGCCACCGCCCCGTGCTGGCATCTGTCTTGCTCCGGCACGGCCTGGCGGTGGTGCATTTTCTGCAGCGGCCTCTGCTGGCTCACGCACCAGGGCGGCCGGGTTGTTCTCCCAATGGCCCTCCATGTCCGAGTCCCAGTCATCGGGCTTTGGCTTGTACATGCGCCTGTGCTGTGTCCGGGCCAGGCCCGCCTGGAACTGGCGCTCGCGTTCGATGCGGATGCGCTCAATCGCAGTGTCGAGCTCCTCGTCCTCGGCGCCCAGAGCGAGCAGATCCTTAAGCTGCGTGGCCAGAGAGCCGGTGACGAAGGCATCCATGGCGTGCTTGTCGTCCTTCTTGACAAACTGGTTGACGGCGTCGCCAAACTCGCCCTGGGGTAGGATCTTGAGCGACTGCGCCGCTAGGTATTGGTTCACGAGGGCCTCGACTTTGACCGTGCTGAACTCGTTGTCAGCCTGCTCCGCGAAACCGTCAGGCAGATCCACGGTCAGTTTCGCATTTACTAGGGGGTCAGTGGGCTTTTTTTTTTTTTTTCTAGTTTGCTCGGAAAAAGGGGGCTGAGGAGGACGTACATGTTGCTGTCGTCTTCCTCCGGTGGAAAAACACCACGTCGTTGACGTTGGCGACCCGGCCGGCAAACCGGTTCGAAAAGCGCTGCGGGTTCTCGCAGTCAAAGTTGCCGCCCTCGGGTGCGGTATACTCGACCTTGAGCCGGATCAGGGGAAGCGGTGGCTCATTGTCCTCGTCGTCGCCGCCGTCGGTGCCGGTGCCGCTGCTGTGCAGCGCACGGTATTCGGTGTTGGCCTGCTCGATCATGTCGTCGACGACGACGACGAGGCGGCGTGTGAGTTCAGCGCGGTTGTCCCGCTTTTTGGCGAGGTCCTTGAACTGCTTGTCCTGGGCGAGCACAATGTCGCGGGTGACAAAGGGCCGCACGGTCTTGAGCGGGATCTTGTCGACAGTAAACTCCTTGCCGGTGACGTGGACGAGGGCCACGTGCTTGGGCACGGCCTCGCCGGGCACGAGCGACGTGGCGACGGACGAGCCGGGCTGCATGACGTAGAAGCCCGTCTCGGCGTTCTTGGTCGGGTCGATGAGGCACTCGTGCTCGTGGCCCCAGACAACGAGGTCGAGCCAGTCGGGCAAGAAGTTCTCGGGCAGGTAGCTGGTGGTGGTGCGGGCGTGGTGGTTCTGGTGGACGACCATGAGGTTGAAAAAGTCGGCGGCCTGCTCGCCGGGCCGGAAGAAGGTGACCTTGTGGTCGCGAAAGGTGCGGAACATGCGCTCGTCGCGGACGTTTCCGGTGCCGTAGAGGGCCAGCTTGGTGGCGCCCTTTTGCAGCAGCACGGGCTTCACCTTGATGTTGTCGGCCTCGGGCACGCGGCCAAAGTAGTTGATGAGCCCGGCCACCTGCAGCAGGTCGAGCGAGCAGTAGTGGCCGTCGCCGCTGGGGTCGTCGTGGTTGCCATGAATGGAGAAGACGGGAATGGCAATGTTGATGTCCGGGTCCTCGTAGTTGACGTGGCCGTAGGCGCCCTCGAAGATCTCGGCGGCGTCGCTGAGGAACTCGAGCTCGCACGGCTTCATGCCCAGGCAGTTCTGGCGCAGGCTGCGCAGCACCTGGTACATGGCCTTGCGCGACGGCTTGTTGTCGTGGAAGAGATCGCCGCCGAGCAGGACCATGTCGACGTCCTCGGTGCGCGCCAGGTTCATGATCTCGTCAAACGTCTTCCAGCTGTCGTCCTTGCGGATCGGGTCTCGCTCCCCGTAGCCGACATGGTTGTCTGTGGCGACGAGGATGCGGATGGTGTCGGGACCTGAGAGGGGGGGGTTAGAGACGGAGCGCTGCCACTGGAGCAGCAGGAACGGTTTACTGTACCAGATATGCGTGGCATTTCGCCTGAGGTCGCGGTTGCGCAAAAGAGGAGCAGGTCGTTGCTACATAGGAATTCTAGACTTTACTCCGTATGCAATACGGCGTAAATCCGCCAGCCCATTAAAGGTTTAGCACGCGCGACTGTTAGCGACGCGCTTATATGGCAGGCAGCCTGACACAAAACTCCACGCGAAAGGCAACCGCGTTCCCCGTTCCCACGTGCCCGTTGGCCAGCATGGATCCAGACAACCCCCTCCGTGGCCCGCGACGGGCTCTGCGACGAGGCGACGCGCATGCGTTGCGGTACGATCGTCGGCTTGGTCAGCCAGATCCCGGCGGCGCGGTGGACGAGTGGGAAGACGAGGGTGCAGGTGGCGTGGGTGCGTCGGACGACAACAACGAAGCTGACGACCAGCTCGGCGACGGGATCAGCGAGGAGGGCGTCTCTGGTGTCGAGTACGACAATGGCGACGACGAGGATGGTGACAGTCTGGACCCCGAGGCCTACGGCGAGCTGGCAGGCGACGAGATGATGGACAGCGGCGAAATGGGCGAGATGGGCGAGGGCGAGGGCGAGGACGGCGAGGGCGAGGACGGAGAGGGCGAGGAGTACGAGTACGACGGCACGCAGCAGGAGGAGGAGATGCAGGACGATGAGCCCCAGGCAGTGTTTGACCCGCTGGCGCTCGGCCTGAAGGAGATCAACAACCTGGCACACTTTAGCGTCAGCAGCCACAAGCCCGGCAGCGGCGTGGCCGAGCTGCTGAGCGACGACCTGAGCAAGTACTGGCAGTCGGACGGGCCGCAGCCGCACCTGCTGACCATCCACTTCCTGCGGCGCGTGGAGATCCGCGCCATCCGCTTCTACGTCGACTACAGCCAGGACGAGTCGTACACGCCGACGTCGGTGCTGCTGTCGGCGGGGACGGGCCACCACGACCTGCAGCCGTTCCTGATGGTCGTCATGACGAACCCGAGCGGCTGGCAGGACGTCGACCTCGGCAACGTCGGCGGCGGCGCCGACGGCCGCTCGCTCTGCTGCTGGATCGTGCAGCTGCAGGTCAAGGAGAACCACCAGAACGGCAAGGACACGCACATCCGTGGCATCAAGCTGTACGGCATCGACGAGAACGCGCCGCCGGCGCTGGCGGCCGACGTGGCGGCCATCGATCCGGCGGCCCTGCAGAAGCGCGCGCGAACGACGGCCCTGATGCAGGGCCACTTGGACCGGCCACAGCTCCAGCGCAACCTCCTCTACAGCCCGCTCAGCCACGGCAGCTTCCCCAGTCTGGCCTTGGACCCGCGCAGCAACGGACCGGCCCCGGACGCGGACGAGTACCTGCTGGAGCAGCTGCTGGCGCGGTCGCCGGGACAGGTAGACAGCGTGTTGGAGGGCGCCGGCAGCATGGACAACTTTTTGCGCGACATGGAGATTCGGTGATGGTTCTGCATAGACGGCGTCTTCGGGTTCGGTTGGCGTTTGCAGGGCAGCGTGGGTTTCGGCGTTGTTCAGGAGCGTTTCAGTGTATTTTATAGCGGCTTTAGTGGCCATCACGAACGGGATTTATAGCGGCTTTAGTGGGAATCCATCACCCCCTCCGTCCCGCCACCACTCCCCCCCCCCAGGGACTGGAACTACAGCTGCCCCTCCCATCCGCCCGGATCCCAGACATGCCCGGCGACGACATGGCCGCTGCCGAGCGGGCCTTTTTCGCCAGCGCTCTCGCCGCCTTTGCCAAGTCGAAAGCGCCCTTTGAGGTGGTGTACTCTCTCCGCGGCGGCCCCAGCAGCAGCAGCCTCGCGCCGTCGGCCGCACAGCATGTGCTCGTCCCGCCGCCGCGGCCGCCGTCGCGCGTCGACACGCTCGTCGTCCTGGACGCGTCCTTCAACCCGCCCACGCTGGCGCACATGAAGATGGCCACGTCGGCCCTGGAGCAGCTGCGGCCCCGGCACCAGGCGCTGCGGCTGCTGCTGCTCTTGGCCGTCAACAACGCCGACAAGGCGCCCAAGCCGGCCGCCTTTGCGGACCGGCTCGCGCTGATGCTGGCCCTGGCCCGGGACATGCACGACGCCCTGCGCACGCCGTCTACGCCTGCCGACGCCGACGAGCTGCCGCCCATCGACATCGGCCTCACGGCGCTGCCCTACTTTCACGAAAAGAGCAGCGCCATTGCGGCGGCGCCGTTCTACGCGTCGCCAGACGAGACGACCACCTCCGAGCAGGTCTTCCTCATCGGCTACGACACGCTCGTCCGCGTCTTCGACCCCAAGTATTACTACCGCGCCCCGGAACCCGGCACCGCCGCTCCGCCTCTGCCGCCAGCGGCAGGCCTGCCCGCCGACGCGTCGCCGATGCAGGTCGCACTGACGCCGCTGATGCGCCGCGCCCGCCTGCGCGTCACCGTGCGGCCGGACGACGCATGGGGCGACGCGAGCGCGCAGCAGGCGTGGCTGCAGCAGCTGCCGTCGCCAGCAGCCGCGGGGGCACACGGGGGCCGGCGCGGCCCGGGCGCGCGCGGCGGCGACGCCTGGGCGGCCAAGATCGACCTGGTCCCGGCGGTGGCGGTGGCGGAGGGGGCCGATGCGGTGAGCAGCACGCGGGCGCGGGAGGCGGCCGCGGCGGGGGACTGGGACCGGGTCGGGGCCCTCGTCGGGCCGCGCGTAGCGGCATGGGCAAAGGGGCAGAAGCTGTACTCGGAGGGGTGATGGCAAAAGAGAAAGAAAGGACATATCTTACCGAGTAAAACGAAAGAATGCGCCAGACCACTACGTGTTGGCGTTGACAGTGGCAGCTTTTCAGCGAGGCTCCAGCGCCGTTACAGCGCATTCGGGATTTTACATAAGCAAGTCAATTTTTCGACCATTTTCTCCTCCACGGCGCAACATCCTCCGAACTCGTGCCGCAAGATACCTGTCCAACAACAGACGCACAATGTTGTTCCCGACGCGGGCTCTGTTCAGCCGTTCGGTCTGGAAAGGTATGCTGTGCTCCCCTCTCCCCCCTGCTTCGTCCCATGCTGACTCTCTTTCCCGACAGGCCCGCACATTGTGCCGTACGGACGACCCCCAGCCCGATTCCCCTCGCAAAAGTGCGCCGCTGACGTGCTCTTCTCTCCAGACTCCCTATTGTCCGCCTCAAGCCCGGCCAGACTGCACCGCCAATCCGCACGCGCGCCCGTGCCGCCACCATTCTGCCCAACTTTGTCGGCCTCAAGTTCCAGATCTACAACGGCAAGGTGTACCACGAGGTGCTGATCAAGGAGGACATGGTCGGCCACAAGCTGGGCGAGTTCTCACCGTACGTCCGCTCTCGCTCGCTCTGTTGTTTGGGATCCAGAAGACTAATGTTCCCAGTACGCGCAAGCCGTTCCGGTGGCTCCGTCGGTAGATGGGACGACGCAGAGGAACGAGCATTGTTGTTGCGCGGGGGGGGGGGGGGGGTGGTTTTCTCGTCTATGCGTTTGGAGCCATAGGCCCTGCTGTACATACAGGTCATATCGCCTGCATTTCACGCGCTGTTCACGTCCTCTTCGCTGCGTCCAAGCCAGTACGACCATGTGGTCATATTGTTGTCCCCGTCTGTGGCTATGGCCTATTGATTTCCAAGGAGTGTATATGGCAAATGCATTGGACCCTGTCCAGAACGCCGTTTCGACCGTGGTCCAACTCCGTAGAAGAAAGCATGAATGAGAAAACGGGAAAAAGAAAACAAAACAAGAAAAAAAAGCAAACACCGCCCCTCACCGGTAAAACTCGCTCCGCTTCACGTTCACGCCGTACTCGCCCACGGCCATGCCCAGGTCCTCCATCGTCAGCACCGTCCGGTTCTGGTTGCTGCCCTGTCCGCCGCCGCCAAACCCGGGCCGCTGAATGCCCAGCGCGCCGCCGCGGCCCTGGTCCTTGGCGCCGGCGCCGCTGCCGCCCTGCTGTGCCGCCGGCGCGCCACCAATCGGGAACCCGGCGGCCGCGCCCAGGTTGCCCATCGGGTTGTTGGCGCTCGAGTTGCTGGCGCGCACGCGGCTGTACTGGTACGCATCGGCAGCGACGTCGGCGACAAACTTTTGCGTCGCCAGCGCCAGCAGACGGCTGAGGCGCGGGTCCGTCTGCGGCGGCGGCGGCAGGCCGGCACGCGTCATGTAGTAATGGGTGACAGCGTCCGGGATCTGGATCCGTGAGCAGGGGAGCAGAAAAGTAAGAAGAAGAAGAACAAAAGAAGACCAAAATAAAATATAAAAATAAGAAAATAAAAGAAAAGAGACGAAGCAAGGACATCAGAGAGTCAACGGAAGAACGTACAATCGGCGCGTAGTCATCCATCTTGTTCAGGAAGTCCTTCAGGGAAATGTCCTTTGCCGTCGAGACCCGTGCGTCTGCCGCCGTCAGCGGTGGCGGGTGTGGTCCGTCGGCGGCAGCGTCGCCGTTGGTCGCGGCCGCCGCCGGACCAGCCCCGGCGGCCGAGGCGGTCTGCGACGCGGCGCCGTTGGCCTGCTGGCTCTCGGCGTCCGCTGTCCGGTCAGCCGGGAGCGCGTTCGTAGTCGCCATCGTGGGATGCGCTTGTGCAATCGAGAGCGATGGATGTTGTGATGGCAGCTCGGAATCACCACCTCGTTGTCGTCCGTGACAGGGCCGGGCCCGGCTTGGTACTTTGGGGGCCTTGGAGCGAACGTCGCAAAATGGTCATGTGATGGCATTATTAAGTTTTCGCGATAAAAGGGGGGAAAAGTTCTTATCGCTTTTTTTTTTTTTTTTTTTTGGAGGGGGCAGGACGCGAAAAGAACGAGAACGAAATACAACCAACCAACCTACCTGCTCAATCGCCACAACACAATGTCGAAGCGCATGGCAGACGACGACCTTGGCGGGGCACCGCTGAAGATTGGTGCCCAGATGGAGACGGAGGGCGACCACGACAGCGAGATGGGCGACTTCGAGGACGGCTTCGAGGACGACCTGAGCGACGACGAGATCATCGAGGCCGGCGTGGACGGGCGGCCGGACGCGGAGCGCGAGGCAGAAGAAAAGGCGGCGGCGGCGGCGGCGGCAGATGGCACGGCCATGGACGTGGACGGCAGCGCCGGCCCGGGGACGTTTATTGTTGGGCGGACGAAGCTGGAGCCGGACCAGGTGCTGGCGCCGGACCCGAGCGCGTACGACATGCTGCACAGCCTGCGGACGCCGTGGCCGTGCCTGTCGTTTGACGTGGTGCGGGACCAGCTGGGCGACGAGCGCAAGACGTACCCGGCGACCACGTACACGGTGGCGGGGACGCAGGCACAGGCGTCGCGGGCGCACGAGAACGCGCTGATGGTGCTCAAGTTCAGCGGGCTGGGCAAGATGGTGCAGGACGACGACAGCGACAGCGAGTCGGAGGACGAGGAGGGCGAGGAGGAGCAGGCGGCCGCGGCCAAGAGTGGGAGCGCGGGGGCGGCCGGTCGGCCGGTGCTGGAGGCCAAGTCGATCCCGCTCAGCTCGACGACGAACCGGGTGCGGACGCACCAGGTGGCGTCGACGGACCCGTCGCGGCCGCCGACGACGCTGGCGGCGACGATGACCGAGTCGGCGCAGGTGTACGTGCACGACATCACGCCGCACCTGGCGGCGCTGGACGCGGGCGCGGCGGCGACGGTGACGGCGCAGCAGAACCGGCCGGTGACGACGATCCGGGCCCACAAGGCCGAGGGCTACGCGGTGGACTGGTCGCCGCTGCACGCGGCCGGGCGGCTGGTGACGGGCGACAACGACGGGCTGATCTACGCGACGACGCGCTCGGACGCCGGCGGGTTCGCGACGGACACGCGCGCGTTCCGCGGCCACACGGGCAGCGTCGAGGAGCTGCAGTGGAGCCCGTCGGAGGCGCCGGTGTTTGCGTCGGCGTCGAGCGACGGCACAGTGCGCGTGTGGGACGTGCGCAGCAAGAGCCGGGCGCCGGCGCTGACCATGGCCGTCAGCGCGACGGACGTCAACGTCATGAGCTGGTCGCCCCTGACGACGCACCTGCTGGCGACCGGCGCCGACGACGGCGTGTGGGCGGTGTGGGACCTGCGGCAGTGGAAGCCGAACGCGGGCGCAGGCACGGGCACAGGCACAGGCTCGGCGTCAACGCCCATCGCCAGCTTCCACTACCACAAGGAGCAGATCACCAGCGTCGAGTGGCACCCGACCGACGACAGCATCGTCGCCGTGGCCGCGGGCGACAGCACCGTCACGCTCTGGGACCTGGCGGTCGAGCTCGACGACGAGGAGAGCCGCGACACGGCCGGCGTGCAGGACGTGCCGCCCCAGCTGCTGTTTGTGCACTACCACGCCAACGCCAAGGAGGTCCACTGGCACCCGCAGATGCCGGGCGTCCTGGTGGCGACGGGCGACGAGTTCAGCGTGTTCAAGACGATCAGCGTGTAGGCGATGGGCAGCAGTGGCGTCACTTGTTTTGGTCGCATAGGCACGCTTATATATCCCGTGTTTTTTTTTTTTTTTTTTTCCCCTCCCGTTGCACGCGCGTCCGTCGGGGCACAACCTCGTCATCGTTTCGGGATGCGTATATAGAGAGGCTGCCTTGGCGTGTCGTTTTGGCTTTGCCTTTGCAGCGTCCATACCTGTCGAGACTTCCTTGCTGTCCAGTGTGCCGTGATGAACGGAATGGCCGTCCTCCCGCCTGCCATGCAGATTGCCTACGTGGCTGATCCAGCCGTGTATGTGGCTGTACCGCCGCCGCCGCCGCCGCCGCCGCCGCCACCGCCGCCGCCACCGCCGCTGGTCCAGGCGTCAGCCACACCCGTACTGCTGGTTCAGCCGGCAGACGCCACCGCCACCACTTGCTGCGCGGGTGCCGCGACCTGCTGGATGCACCAGCCGCCCAACGTGCCCATGCACCTGCCGACACCGCCGCCCGGCCGACCATCGCAGTGGGTGCAGTTTGCAGACGGCAGCGTGGTCTGGCTGGGGAAGCCGATTCAGCTGGTGTGATGTGTGGAACTCCGGGGTGTTTTTCTGGCTGTTCGCCGACAAAGACGACGAGACTGCTTGTGCGTATCATCAACGAGCAACCGATTCCGTTCAAGGCATCAGCTCGATGATCAGTGTTTTCAGGGGCATGGGATATGCCAGGAGCACGAGTCTGCAGTATCCTTTTGTTTGTTTTTTTTTTTCAACTTTTCTTTTTAGGTGTCTTTGGTCCTCTTGAATTCCTCATAGCTGCGGAACACCTACTCTTACACACATGATCCCGCTTGGCCAAGCACCGATTACCGCACAAACTTGCGCTTGGGCGTCGCAATGCGGTGCGTGTACTTCCACAAATGACGGAACTTGGGACCCTCGCGCTTCGCTTCCCAACCGCGCCGCTTGCGTGCAGGCTTGAGGGACGGCAGATGGACCGGCCGCAGCTCCACGTCGGCCCCCGGCACGCCCATGCGCTCCATGACCGTGGCCGTGCCGGCATCCCACTTGGTGCGGAACAGCGTGCAGCCGACGGGCGACAGACGGTGGCGGCCGACGAAGCTGCGGAGATTGAAGCCGTCGCGTACGACCGACGCACGGAGAGCCTCCGTATCGAGCGAGGCCGACGTCGGGGATGCAGCAGAAGCAGGGGCGGCGGTAGCGCTGTCGTCTGCTGCCGGCGGCTGCTCCATCACAAAGACAGCCAGCCGGTGCGGTGGCGAGCCCTTCTGGGCAAAGGCGGGCAGCCAGGGCACAACCAGCTGCGAGCCCGGGTCGGCACGGCTGAGCGGCACAGAGGGCTCCGTGGGGGCAACCGGGATGTTGGCGGCGAGGAAGTGGCACCGGTGGAAAAAACTGTCGTTGGCCGGGTCGGGCACGTCGGCGTCGACAACGGCAACGGTGACAAGCCGCGTGCCGCGGTCAAAGACCTGGACGCGCAGGCGCGGGCACACCTCGCTGATGAGGCTGTCGACAACCGCACCCGACGGCACGCGGTAGCTGCGGAAGAAGAGCTCGACATCGGCGCGCAGGCGTTCGGTGCGCAGCGCCGCCGGCGGCAGCACATCGGGCGCGAGTCGGAACTGGTCGATGCGCTGGCGGACGATGCGCAGCGGGCGGCCACGCCAGCGCTGCTCGGCCAGATGGCGGTAGATCGGTTTGTTCATGTCGCCTGGAGGAAGCTGTCAGAAAAGAGTACAAGGAGAGGGACCCAGTCAAAAAAAACGCACCCTGTCCGTCCTCAAAGCGCCGCTTGACCTGCGGATCGTTGATGTCGGCCAGCACCTTGAGCTCCTCGACGTGCTTTCGCAGGCTGGCCAGCCGCCGCTGCACGTACGCAGCGCCGCCGCGCGACGTGATGGGCGTCGTGCCCGCCGCCGCGCCGGCCAGCACCTCCTGCAGCCGCCGGATCTTGGCCGTCTCAGCCGCAATCTGCTTCAGCTTCTCTTGGCGGTCCGCCAGCAGCACCTGGCGCGCCTCCTGGAAGCACTGGTACGGCATCAGCTCAAACGGAATCGGGCCCTCGCCCTCGCCGTCCACATCGTCGTCTTCGCCGCGAATCGCTCGCTCCACCGACTCGGCCGTCAGCAGCTGCAGCGTCGCACGGCGCCGCCGCGAGCCCACCGGCGGCGTGCCCCGCCGCATCAGCTCCTTCTCCGCCCATGGCTGGGTGGCCAGGGCGGGGTCGAGCTCCCAGGGGTTGCTGCTGGTGGCCGGATCCGACGACGGGGATGGTGATGGTGGTGGTGGTGGTGGTGGTGCCGCGGCCGCTGTTGTTGGTTGTGTGGGCTCCGTCTGGCCCTGACGCGACGATGTGGTGAAGGCGGCCGAGCGCAGGGGCAGCGGCATGGCGACAACCCGCCTTGCTGCCGCCGCCGCCGCCGCTGCTGCTGCTGCCGGTGACGATGATGCCGAGCGGAACGCGGCGGCGGCGGCGGCGGCGTCGGCAGCTCTGGAGGCGCCGACGACCCGAAGACACCGCGCCAGAGGTCGCGCAGTCGGCAAGTACCTGGGCATGGCCGAGTTCAGTCGCGATCGCAGCCGGCGGCTTTTCTGTCTGGGGGGGGGGGGAGGAAAATGGCAGCGTCGTCTCGTTTTTTGTTCGGATTTTCTGAATGGCAGTTTTTTCCCCCTGGGGTCCCACTTCGTCATGATTGGCTAGCTGGCCGGCTGTCAATGTCACGTGAATATGGTCGTGAAGAAACGTCCGTGCGCTAAAAGCGTCGACTTTTCAACAAAGCTTTTCGCGCCGAACGCACCTGAACGCATCTCGATCGACAATGGCGACACGATACAGTGCCCGGACGCTCGCCGAGGCGCTCAACAGCCTGACGCTGGGCTTCACGGCCAGGCCTGCGGCACGCCGCGGGGTCCGATCCGAAATCCAAACCGCCTTTTTCTCGGTATCGTCACCACGGCCCTCCGCCGCCGCCGTCGATCCGCCCTCCTCTTCTTCTTCCCCCTCCCCGCCACCCCCCAACGCCTCCTCCTTTGTCGGCCTTTCCGAGCGCCGTGCACCGGTGACCATCTACGACTTCCCCAGCCTCGAGCCGCGGGCGCTGGAGTCGTGGTCGGCCCAGCACCTGCTGCTGCCGCTGCGGCGGGACCTGCTGCACTTGGCGGTCGTGTACGAGGGTGACAACACGCGGCAGGGCACGGCCTCGACCAAGACCCGCTGGGACGTGCGCGGCTCGCACCGCAAGATCCGCCCGCAAAAGGGCACCGGCCAGGCGCGGCTCGGCTGGCGGCAGTCGCCGATGCTGCGCGGCGGCGGCAAGACGTTCGGCCCGCACCCGCGCGACTTTGGCACCGACCTGAACCGCAAGGTGTACGACCGCGCGTGGCGCACCGCGCTGTCGTACCGCTACCGCCGTGGCGAGCTCGTCGTGTGCGCCGACGGGCTCGAGCTGCCGCTGCCCGAGGCCTTCCTCGCGCGCGCCGCCGCCGGCACGCTGGACCGCACACTCGAAGACGGCTTTGTGCGGCGGTACGTGCGCGCAATGCTGGACGGAGAGAACACACCAAGATCCCCAACCGCAGCAACGCTCGGTCTTGGGAGCATCGGCCAGGCCTGGGGCCGCGCCGCCGGCCGCACCACGTTCATCACAACAGACCGCCGACCCAACCTGTTTACCAGCCTCGAGGCTGCCGGCGAGCACGGCCGCGCCCTGACTGTTGATGACGTCGACGTCAAGGACCTGCTTGAGACGGGCCGGCTCGTCATCGAACGGGGGGCGCTGTGCGCCATGATTGAGAGCCACCAGAGCGATTTAGTTGGCCGCGTAACCTTCAACGGCGTCCGGCCGCCCGGCCCGGCCGTCGGAGAGGCGGTCGTTGTCAAGGAGTGATTTGGCGGCGGCAAAAAAAGCCGTTGGTGGCGACTCTGGGTTTGCTCGCACCGTTTTGATATATTATTCTCTTGCCATATAATAATAGCCAAGACCTAGCAGATACAGAAGTTATACTTAAGTTTATACTAAGTACCGTACCCTCTGTTCCAATCTTTTTCCAGAATTCCGTTCCATTACTCCAATTCCAAACTTTCCGTGATCCCCAAAAACAAGAGCAACGACATGGCATGTCCAGGCATGCCAGCGGGTATAAGGGGTATCCTTGGTTGGGTGCATGCGGTGCCACAGAGTGGGCGCCACTAACACAAAACCGCATAAACAAAAAAACAGAAAACAGAGAAAAAAGAAAAAAAGAAAAAAAAAGAAAAGAGAGGAGCAAAACAATAAACTAAAAAGGGCGAATACCAGTTTACGGGGCAGGTTCACGGAACAAGGGGAGGCGGCGAGTCTGCCACGTAAAAGTTCGAAAACATGCTTTCGCCATCCTCTTCACTGTTCAGGTATGTCTTGACATCCGTGAATCCAGTGAAGTCGGGAATGCTAGGCGTTCCGCTCATCGATGAGACTACAGATAAGAAGTTAGCCGTGGCCTAAATAATCCAATTGCACGCAATGGGAGAAACTTACCACTGCTCGTAGACGTGTAATTGCTCTCCGGCCTCGGCCCGTACAAAGACGAGGAGTCTGTGCTGGCGTAAGAAATCGCGCTTCCCTGGCGTTGGTGGCTGCGCATCAGCGGTGGCGGAGAAGGAGCAACACCACCATGCGGCGACATGGCAAAGTAGGTCTCATTAACCGATCCAGCAGGCGCGGCAGAAGGAACGGCGAACGGGGCGTGTGTAAACATCGCCGGCGGCATGGGCATCATGAGCGTCGACGGCACCGAGTCGGTCTGCGCCATTGTAGCCGACATCGGAGACATGGGCGGTTGACACTGCTGCTGATGCGGCGGGTGCGGCTGCAACACCTGGTGGGCCTGATGGACATGATGAACCTGATGGGCCTGGTGAGCCTGATGATAGGCCTGATGGGCCTGGTGAGCCTGATGAGCTTGATGGGCCTGATGGGCCTGATGGGCCTGATGCTGTTGCATGTGCGGGATAGCAGTGCCACTGTGGATGCCCGGGTGGTTGCCCAGATGGTTGCTATTCGCCTCGCCACCCGCGGGCGCGTACATTGGCATGCCATGGTATCCTTCCTGGCTCACTGCCGTGTTCGCGTCTTGTGCTTCTTGCTGCTGTTGCCGAATGAGGCGCGCTTGCTCTGACGCCTGGTAGTCGTGCAGCCAGTTAGCCAGGGACTGGTCCTGGCAGCCGCTATGGGACATGGCCAGGGAGACAAGATCAGACAGGCTGGTTCGCACGCTGCGGAGCTCTTCCTCCAGATCATCTTTGTTTTTCTGGAGGACCACATGCAGGGTCTGAAGTTCCTGGAGCTCTTCCTTGCGCCGCTTGCGGCACTTGTATGCGGCTTGCCGGTTTCGCTCTAAAAATTTCTCACGTTTCTCAGCATCCTCCGGCGAGGTGTACGTTCTGTTCCGGCTCGGTCGCTTCTTGCGCTGTGTTGCCGTTTGCGTTTGTCCCGGCTTCCCGGCTTGTCCCGTCCGTGCAGGTTGCGCTGGGCCACTGGTGGTGGTATCTGTGTTCGTGGCCTTCTTGCTACGCGTTGGGAGCGGCGGCGGAGGTGGTTTGGCAGCCGGCGGCGGTGGTTTGGCGTCCTGTGTCGGTGCAGCTCTAGTCGGCAGGGCCGAAGACAGATGGGGCGCCTCGACATCTTCGAGCTTCAGCGTAGCATCACTGTCAGCGTGGTGGTGAATGCCGTTTCCCATGGCGTTTCCCGGCCAGACGGTCGATGAAGCAACAGCGGTCGGTGCTTCGACAAAGCAATTGCCGATAGGCATTTCCAGCTCGTTGCATGCTCGAGGTTGCATCCCGGCAACACCCTGGAGGGACTCCGGCGGAGCTTGCATGCCGCTCAGGGCAATGTTGACTTGGTTGGGGTTGAAACCGCCAGCAGAGCCCATGTTGGACAGCGAGCCCATTTCCTCTTCGGAACGAGGAGTGGGCAGGAAAAAAGGCTGCGGCGAACTGACGATGCTTCCCTTCGTCATCGCTGCGGTTATGTCACAAGCCTTTTTGTTGGATTGAGAGTTGGTGTGATGTGAAGAACGCTGGAGGACTGAGTGTTGGTCAGGGTAGAGTGATGGCCTGAGTAGAGTTTGGACTGCGTGTTGGGCTGTATGTCGGTCCGGCTGGCTGGCCGCTCACACCACCATTGGGCCACAGAAAGAAGAATTAATTATGTGGAAAAAGTATGCCGGTGTTGAAAGAAGACAAAGGACCAAGTTGACTGATAGCTAAGGGCAGTAAAAGAAGAGAAGGATCAAAAGGAGCCAGCCGGATTCTCAGCAGAGGGGAGGATGGCGGACACCTAAATAGAAAAAACGCGATTGAGACACTAGAGTGCGAGCCGATCGCGCTTGCCTTACTATGGAGGAGGCGCTTAAAGCGATCGATTGCGTCCAGGCGCTGTAGAGGGGTCGAATATCACCCACCTTGGGTATATTTTGCGTACAGACCCGAGTTCGTATATCTCGGCTGCAATCTACGAATGCAGTAAAGCTGTAGCTATGGCAGCGACTAACGCACGCAACCAGGCGACGCAAGCAAAAGCTATGCAGCTTTTAGCGGATGATCGCTTAACAAAAAGGACGGCGCTAGTACGATCCTCGCTACGAGCGGGGAAAGAGGGTGGGGGCAAACTGCATCTCATCTGGCTGTGCCCACGACGGAGTGCCGCTTTGCACTCTTGACAATAAATCCAGACGATTGACCTATCTCCTTCGTAGTCTAGAACGACCGAAATCCCCAGAAATTGAACCCCCATCCTGTTGGAGAAATAGAAACACAAACATATGAAACAAGCAACAAACAACAACAAAAAAAAAAACAGGTAACTGCAAAAGTCCTAAATCGTTCGAGCTCGTATCCGTTGTCTGCCCCTTAGGGCTGGTTGCGCAGTTGCCTGATGGGGCGTTCACTTACTGTCCCCCTTAGGAGAATAGCATCTAGCTAGAGAAGAGAGACACGGACAAAAGAGGTAAACAAAAGAACGAGACCCCCCCCCCTCGGAAGAAGGGGGGGGGGGGGGGGGGGGGGGGGGGGTATGATTAAAAAAGAGGCGAAAACAGCTGAAAGAAAGACGACAAAGAAATGGAAAGAAGTGGAGGAAAAGAAAACTTCCCCGAAACATCCTATTCCAAATTCTCAAATTTCCCAAATCCCATTGCATTCTTCCATCCGTTCCACCCGTCCCTTTGATCTCGAGCCATGGGGTTCTTCCACCAACTCGTCGCTAAAACCGTACTTTTGAGCCATCCCGACAAAGGATGAGAGAAATATGGCAGATGTCTTTCTTTTCCACCGCAGCCTTCTCCCTCCGTCACTTTTCCTCGGCTCTTACTCAGTCCCCGAGAGACTAGCACGCTTCTGAGCTCTCGCTAGCGCGTGGCGGATTACTCGATCGACCGCCGGATTGCGCTTTGTCCGTGAGACATCTCCAGCGATCGTCCGTCTCCACCGAAACCCACTGAAAACGGGAAAATGCTGTGTCCCGTAAGATACTCCGTAGGCCAGTCCGGCAGGATCCGGCTTGCGGATACTATGGGGAATGCCACCGAACTGAAAGATGGAGATTCTACGAATTCGGTATCCGGCACAGAGGAAAAAAACAGGAATGCGGTAAGTACGGAAAATAAAAAGAGAACGCAAAGCATACTCTGTATCTTTTACTTGCAAAGTAGCGTCCTCGGTTGATTCGGTTTGGAGTCAGCTCCCCTCCAATCAGAGGCTCAGGCAGGAAAAGGACCTCGGATCTCCGCGGACTTCGGACCTTATCTGACTCATGTAATGACGCAGATCAGATCACGTGATATACCACATGTATTTATGGGGTTGTTTATTAGTCAGACGCGTTTTCAATTAAACAAGAGTGTCGCGTCGTAGGCGCGGGGGAGGAACGCGTCGAGGACAGACAATATACACGACGTATCTTGCGGATCTTGCGGCCACACGCACAACCCTTGCTGAGAAACTGCCCGACTGTCCCATTTCCCTTCTCCCTCGCCCTTTTAGTGCGGATGGACCGAACATCGACCCCGCGCATCAGCTGCGCCTACCTCAACAGCTATGTCGGCCAGAACGTGCTCACCGTCGGCAAAGTCGTCCAGGTGCACGGCGACACTGCAGTTCTCGACGCCGACGGCCACATCACGCTGAGTCTGAACAGGGTATATTGCATGCGAACAGATTAAAAAAAAAAAAACCCCCCAACCATGGTACAGCTTCTAACACTCTCCCCTACAGGACGCTCACCTCGTCGGCGGCAACGCAGCCCAGATTGTCGGCAAGGTCATGCCCGACTTATCGATCAAGGTTCTCAGTGCGCAGGATCTCGGATTGGACGTCGGTATGTTTGATCGGTTGCTTTTTGTTCACTGTGTTGCGCGTACAACTCTCTCTGACAACGTTGGCCAGATCTCGACTTGGCGCAAAAAGTTGTTGAAATTGCCCAGGAACACAAGACGCTCTTCGCATAGAACAGGCCTGCTTGCCTCTCTATATGCCCCTCCACTGCAGGTCTTTTTACTCTTATCACCACGGCCGTCGTGGGCTATTTTCCATCCACGGTCAAGACGTGCAACCACGCCACTGGTGTCACCGTCGAATTGGATGTCTACGAGTAATAACGGAAGGGTCGGTGGTTTATAGAACGGGTTTGCTACCTTCTGACGATACATGAGCATGCCCGATCCTACAATGAACCATGTTATCTAAGTTCGATTGCTACAAGAAAAAGAAAAAGAAAAAGAGAAAAAAAAGGATTGAGCAAATAATACAGACGTTCCCATCGTTCGTCTTCCTGGTTTGGCTACTTGAAAAATAAGACCACTGCTGCCAAGTAAATCCCAAGTTCATACCGTAGTAATGATTCCGTAATGCCCGATCCCCCTACCTAAATATGCCAAAAACCCCCATGTTATGATGTTTCCTCCAGAGAGAGATTCGCTTCGCTGAAGTCCGTCCACAAAGCGTCACTCGGGTCGAATGTTAAAGATCCGCCAAATGTCACATGCTGCTGCCGGCCCGCGCCCTTTCGTCCCAACAGAGGCGACGAGCTGGGCATCAAGAGATCCGTGTCGAGGTACGAGCCAAAGTCGAGATCCCCTGTCGAGTCATGTAGACTATCTAGGTTGTCGAGACTCGTCAGATCCAAGTCTACCAAGCCACGAGAAGGTGACCCAGTGGTGAAGTCATTCGCCTCCGACAAAAGCTGGTTCAAGGTCGACGCGAAGGGACCATCAAAGTTCATGCCGTCAAGTTGAAGGGCCGCGATCATGGCTTGCTGCTGGCCTGGGGTCACTGATGCCATGCGCCGTCTGCTGGCGCTGCGCGCCGAACGCGGGGTCCTTAAAGGAGTCTTTCCCTGCGCCTTCGAAGGAGTGCGCTGGAACAGTGCAGCTTGTGCCGGTGACTTGGAGCCAGAAACATAGCGTATCGACCTCGATATGCTCCGGGTGATGGGTCTGTGGCTGGGAGTTGTGCGGGTTGGCGTCTTGAAAGGTGTGGTAGGGGGTGCCATCCTGTTCTCCCCCGATCGCGGTGGTGGTGTTGATGCCCGCACCACTTGCGGTGGGGTGCCGAAGAGGTCAACCATATCGTCCTGCTCACCCTCGTTCAAAGCGCCCTTCCGCCTTCTCTGGGTTGGCATGTCGGCATCGTCAACGCGTTGGATGTCTTTTTCTGCAGTTGTCGTCGTAGACACAACATTGGCCGCCAATTCGCCCAGAACTTTTGGCACTCCATCTTTGCGGGGCGAAGGAAAGAGAAGTCGACGTGTTGCGCCAAACTGGCCGTCGACCGAGATGGGACTATTAGCTGTACCACTGCCTCGGGAATGAACGGATCCTAGACCGCGACGGCTGGCAGAGTCGCCATTCGAGGCAGGTCCCGGGTTAGACCCTGCCTGAAAAGGTTGGCCTGTGTGAGGGCGATCCGGATGTTCTGTTGATTGTATGGCTGCATCTGACATCTGCGCCTGTGTTGAAGTTTCCGCGGGCGCTGGTAACGGAAAGCCCAATTGCTGCTCACTGCGCGTTTCTGTTGCCGCTGAAAGAGCACGAGACGCATCCGTTTCGTCTGTTTCCAGGGGACCAGTTGCGTCTGTAGGGAAACAGGCTTCGGAGGTTGGTTGAAACTCAAATTCACTCTTGGTGCGAGCCTTTTTGGAGCGGGAACCCTTCCGGCGAGGCTGGTTAAGCCGCGACGCATCTTTGTCCCATCTGTTAGATGGCCGATGCTTCTTGAACTTTCCAAGCCATATGCCGCAGGCTGAAAAGGCGTCGTTGTTAGTGTTGCATGCTTTTAGACAGGCAGCAAGGCGGAAGTGAAGACTCACGATTGCAGAGAAGCATCTCGGTCCAGAGCTTGTTGTCCTCAGCAGGCCCAAGGGTCTTCTTGACCAATCGATACCTTTTCGTTTTTCCTTCGTCGTCTCTTTCCAGAATATCGACTGCTGTAACAGAGCCAGGCAGCTCTGAAAGCTCGTTGAATGGCGGTTCGCCCTGGTGATCCTGCGTCCACATCTTCCGCCATGTGGGCGTTTCGATCGCACCGCAGTTCTGGCAAAATGGCGGCATTTCGCCACTCTCGATGGCTTTTTGCAGACGCTCCCGAATTGCTGCCTTTCGCACCAAGTTTTTGGTCAACGGCTCGGCATCGCTCGGTGGATATAGAGCTTCTGAAAACGAAGTTGGGGCTGGCGCCGCGTTAGGCAATGCCAAAGGAGCCAAAGCAGGCGGGTCGCTAGCTGGAACTTCATTTCCTCTTGACAAGATCTTGGACTTGGAAAGAACGTTGCCGGTGGCGCGGCTTACGGCCTCTGCTGGTTGCTGTGGCAGTGTTGGTTGCTGCTGATGCCCATGTTCCTGTGCTGCCGCTTCCTGTCCCGAACATTCGGCAGTTGCAGAAAAAATACTGGACGCAAAGCTCGCCTGGTCACAGTCATTTGAAGCTGCAATCAGCCTTGCCAACTCGCCCGTGTCATTATTAGCATCCACTGGCATCGCTGGGATCGCATTCGGAATCAGAAGCTCAAAGTTTGACGGCCGAGTATCAGCCGGTGCTGGGAGCTCGGCAGGGGCTGAAGCCCGTGTGGAAACAGCTTGGTCGGCTTCAGGTGTGCATGCCGCAGCTTGCAGTGCAGTCTGGGGCTGCTGCTGTGGCACAATCTCAGCGGGCTCCGAGTATGAGCGTTGCGATGCGGGGGCCAGTGGTTTCCCGCCTGCGTTGACAGGCCCTTGGTTCTTGGATGGCCGCGTCTTTGGCGGCGGCGGC
This sequence comes from Ceratocystiopsis brevicomis, assembly GCA_002778105.1. NCBI lineage: Eukaryota > Fungi > Ascomycota > Sordariomycetes > Ophiostomatales > Ophiostomataceae > Ceratocystiopsis > Ceratocystiopsis brevicomis. Next base: position 1,132,703 of record PCDN01000002.1, read on the forward strand.
GGATTATATATGCTCGTCACTGGAAGCAACTCCGGCGGTCCGGGGTTCATAGGCAGGAACTCGAATTGCTCAGTGGAGCGCGGGTGGTTTTTCCGGGAGGGTGGTTGGCTGTTTGGTCTTGGTGATGCAGTACTTGATGTGGCAGATGGAACACCAGTTGGGGCTTCAGTAGGAAGAGGCTGTGAATGCGAGACGGTCGGAGTCGGTGCCGCAGATTCCTGGAATGGGGGTGGAGGCCTCATTGCATCATTGGCGCAGTCGTAGTCTTCGAAGAGGTCATCAATTCCACCGCTCATGAAGCCAGAATCCGGCAGCTGCCGAGGCATCGGAGGCAAGATAGGGCTGGACGGCATGGGACTCGACTGCGGCACATAAGTTGCAGACCGAGGGACAGGCGGCGACGAGCCCAAGTCGACTGGGCTATCCTCAGGCGTATAATTCTCCAGTGAGGGTGCGATGGAGTCCGTTGGCGAACGAGCATCCGAACGGGCGTACATGTGATCTTGGAAGCTGCTGGAATCATAGTCGGCTAGCGACTCGCGCCGTGCCTTCTGGGCCATCATCTTCCTTGCGTGATACAGGCCTAGAGGGCCTCCACCCTGCGGGATGGGTGTAGGGGCGCGTGGAGGCTCCTGTAGATGGGACGTTGGAGCAGCATTGCTTTCACTGCCAGGAGCCGGTGCTATGCTGACAGGCCGTAGGGTGCGAAGGGAGCCGGAAGTACTGGCGTGCACACGCAGGGACTCCGGGGGGGCGTCCAACGAGGTGTGCATGGGGTAGTTGGCTTTCGTCGTTTTTACCCGCTTTTTCTTGTGGGCGTCATCTGCATCCGCATCGGTCTGAACCTCTTCTGCGGCAGACGTATTTCCATCGGTAGGCTGCGACTTTCTTGGCCGGCCACGTGGCCGACCAGTCGGAACCCTCGAACGCGAGCGGCGAGATGGCCTGGCGGGACGAGCAGGCGCTTTCGCAGGTGGCGTAGATGCTGAGACAGACTCGCTGTGTGTTGCAGGTGCCGGTGGCGGAGATGCTGTAGCAAAAGCAGCAGGCGATGCTCTTGCCGGCATCAAAGGTTGCGGCGGCCTGGCATTCTGGTAAGGGGGGACAGAGGACTGACGCGAGACGGGGCGAGAACCAGGGCGTGACATGGGTCCATTCATCGGTCTTGTATTGGCGTCAAACGAACACGATGCGTCATTTACTGGGTTCGCCTGGAACGCAGACATGTAGGGTCTCGCTGGCGCCAGAATGGGTGACGGCACCGTAGAGACACTCACAGAGCGACCGAGATTTGGATTTGCCTGTAGGAAGGAGTTCCATTCGGTTGTGTCGGTAGGCGTCGGGGCTTGTCTTGCGTAGTTTGATGCGGTGTCCATATTGCCGGCGGTGCTGTCCAGGCGCGCTATGCGGGCCACCTCTGTGAGCTTGAGTTTAACCTCGAGCGTCTCTCGGACCCCGTTGCCAAAGAGCGCAAGCATGTTCTTGGTGACACGGCCGGTAACCATCTTGTTGCCATAGTCCTCCATCGGTGCTGCCGCGGACGTAGTGGACGGATCGAGAGCCCATGACAGCATGCCCTGTCCGACTAAGGGGGTGTCGGGCTCGGAGTAGTCCGAGGCGTAGATGGCGTAGTCGTTCTCGCTCCGTGAAAGCTCGGGGCTGCCTTGGGCGATAGCCTGCACGCATATGCGCAAATCAACGATGCCAATCCAGTTGACCTCGTCGATGGGTATAGCCTGCACATGAAGGACCTGAGGCCATCGTGCCAGGCAGTTGACACAGCTGTCCTTGTCAAAGGTATAGTGGACTTTCACTAGTGGACAGTTAGCCATGAGGATCTTGGGACGAACCCTCCAAGAGACCGGAAAGGGAAGAAAACGTACGGCTCATCGGCCGGACCTGCAGGCCAGTCTCTTCTGTCTCGTTTGGGACGGCTGTACCGGGTTGCAGCTGGCTGAGCGGTGTTGGCATTCTGGGGCCGCCCATGCTGATGGGGGACGTCATGGCTTGAGGCCAGGGAAGTTGTTCTCGCCAACGGGGATCGGATCTAAGCCGGTAGGAAGACTCCCCCCATGAAGGGTGTCTGACGCGGCAAGAACTGTCGAAGCGTGAAAAGAAGGGGGTCTGATGTCGAGGCGATGGGAAGGTAAGGAGTAGCGGCGGAAGACAGAAAACAGATGAGAGGGAAGGAATGGCAGAGAAGAGGAGGAAGAAAACGTTGAAGGTGGTTGGGTCAGATAGTTTGAGAAGCGGAGGAAGCAGAGAAGAAGAAAGGCGTAGCGTTTGGTTTTCGTGTCTCAATGCCTTCCACGGCGCGTGTGCGGGTCGCGTCGAGCTGCGGCTGCAGGTGCTCAAGACAGGCGCTAAACCGAGTGGATTTCGCGGTCTTTTTATGGAGCTGTATTTCCGGAGTAACGCGGTGGGAAGGAAAGCACGGTTCGCCAAGAAGGTAACAGCGATGGAGGGGTAAGATACGAAGAAAAGAAAAAAAACGCAGAAAAAAAAAATATGAAGTAGAGATCTAAATGTGTCAAAAAAAATAAAGTACTTCGGTTGAGGCGAGCCAAAGGTGAGCTGTTGCTGTAATACTCACTCCCTTTACAGGAGCTCGACGCGCCTGGACACGTGAACGCGCAACGGCTGTCTCCCAGCCTCCCCTGTTACACGCTCACCTTGGGAAAAATGGGTCTTCTGCTAATTTTGGCGAATCAGAATCCAAAGCGGCCAAGTTGTGCTAGGACAGGCCAGACACACCCTCTTCCTGGCTCTTTCGCGGCCTGGCTTTTGGCTGGTCCAAGTCTGGGGGGAAGGCACGGGCGAGCGGCCAGTCGAACTGGAGGAAGAAAAAGTGAGAAAATGGGGGAGAACGAATCGGTCTCGCAACTACTTTGCCGCGGCGGGGACGGCTGTCCTATTTATACTTCCGGTAAAGGAAGCTGCGGCCCTGGCTGGTCATTCCCGTCCTGCTTTCCTGCAGTCTTGTCTTGGTTGTGTCATTCCCCCGGGGAACGCTGGTGCCTGCCTGCCTGTAAGATACGAGTAAGAAGACATCTTACCGCACCGACACCAGAACCCCACCCCCCTTTCTCATTTTCTTCGGCGACGCCCAAATTTTTCAAATTTCACAGCCAAGACACAGTGTTCCCGTAGATGCCGCCATGCTCCCTCCCCACTTTCTGCAGAAAACATGCACCATCGCCATTTGCCCTCTTAGCGTACCGACCAAAACAGCAGTCGATGATGACAACAATTGGTTTGATGATCTTAGTCGGCCAACGGCCCCAAACTGGATGCTGCAAATGCATTTCACCAATCACATAACATCATTCCGCAACGATGCACATCGAAACACACCTCCATCTTGAGGCAGGGGTTTTTTTTTGCCCCCCTCCTTACCTCTTTTCCTTTTCCTTTTAAATCTGTGCATCAAAATAGACGTGTCCTTAGGGTCAATTTTATCTCGCAACGAGGCAGTATATTGAGATCCGATTTTCGAGATTTATTATCCTCTATATCCACTCGGCCACCCCGCGCTCGTTCTTGCGCGTCTTGCGCTCCAGAATCTCCTCGACAACCTCCTTCACACCCTGCTTGCCGCGGGTCTGGCCGACCAGCTGGTTGACCACCTCGCGCGGCGACTTGGTGCCCTCGCTGACCAGCGCCTCAACGTCGGCCTCGGTCGGCAGGGAAAAGCGACGGTGCGGGTACTCGCTGTAGTCGCGGTCGTTGAGCAGGGCCAGGGCCGGCGGGTCTTGGGCTCCGGCCTCGACAAAGAAGGGCTCGGTGACGTCGCTGGACGTCGCGCGGATGTCCTCGAGCGTGTTCGGCTGCCAGTTGGGGCGGCCCTTTTCCTTGCGGATCAGCAGCGACGAGACGCCCTCGGTGAAATCGGGGCGGCGCATAAAGCGCGACGCAATCAGGTGCTCGCGGCGGAACGTCTCGGCGATGGACCAGTTGCCGCCGACGCGCATCTGGCGCAGCGCCACGTGCACGGCGGTGGGCGAGCGGTGCTCCAGCGTCTTGAGCGTCTTGGCCGCCCAGGCCTGGGTGGTGCCGTCGCCACTGGTGGCGGCCGCCTCGGCCTGCAGCGCGGCAACGATCTCGGGCACGCTGTTGAAGCAGAAGGTGCGGTCAATGGCCTCGCGCAGCGCGCCGGCCACCTGGATGGGCTGGTCGTGCGGCAGGCCGGTGGTGAACTCCTCGACGGTGGCGTTGATGATGTCGAGGCGTGCGTCGAGGCTGTCGTAGTCGCGGAAGCGCAGCTCGGCGAGGCGGGCCTCGAGGCTCGGCAGGCTGGTCGAGTGCAGGTAGTGCGTGGCCACGCCGGCGTAGAAGACGTTGGCGCCCTTGAGCTGCTCGCTGGTCAGCGCCAGGTACGTGCCGACGGCGCCCGGCATGCGCGGCAGGAAAAAGGAGGCGCCGACGTCGGGGAAGAAGCCAATGTTGGTCTCGGGCATGGCGAAGACGGTGCGCTCGGTGGCGATGCGCAGCGGCGCGTGGGCGCTGAGCCCGACGCCGCCGCCCATGGTGATGCCGTCCATAAAGGCAATGTAGGGCTTGCCGTACGTGGCAATCAGGTGGTCGAGCTTGTACTCGAGCGCAAAGTACTCGGACGACCAGCGCCAGCCGTCGGGCTTCTGGTTGGCCTCGGCGAGCGCCGTGACGTCGCCGCCGGCACAGAACGCCTTTTCGCCGGCGCCCTTCATGACGATGACGTTGGCCATGTCCGACTTGGCCCACTCCAGCAGCCGCGGCCCAATTTTGCGGATCATGGATGCATTGAGCGAGTTGTACTTCTTGGGCCGGTGCAGCTCAATCGTGCGCAGGCCATACAGGCTGGTAAAGAGCACGTCTTCCGGCTCGTCGCCGGGCTGTTCGGCCCAGAGCTCGTCCGACACGGACGTGGTCGCCGACAGGGCGCGCGCGCCGCTCGGCGCCCGCGTCGGTGCCGGGACCTTGGCGCGCAGAGGCATGGTAGAGGAGGAAGTCAGGGGAGAGGTCGCAGTCGAGATCCGGGGTCCGGGCCGGAGAAGCGCGGTGGAGGCGGTCGTGAGTGTCCGCCGGCCCGTGGAAGGGGCTGCGGCCCTGCAGATCGCGGTGGCAGCCGCTGTAGAGGCGGCCAGGCCGGCACGGCAGACGAGGGAGGACTTGGACAACATGGGGGGGGGGGGTGCGGCAGCGAAGGAGAAGAGGACACGCCTGGCTCTCTCTTCTGGCGGTAAGAGGAGAAACAAAGGAACGAGAGAGCTCCCGACGAGTCCTGTTGCTTCGGTGGTGGTGGGGTGGGGAGCCGGTGGATGCCGTTGCAACGTTTCGGCAATTCGTTTCCCTCGGTCTTGACCGCCGACGTTGAGAACGGTTGGGGCGCGGTAGAGAGAAAATTGCCAGATCCACCCCGCGGCTTACGCCCAGTGCGAATACGCCATTCTTGCGCAGTTTGTCCCGAGAATCGCATAAATTGGCACTGTGTCAATTGCACACACACTCTCGTTCTCCTTTTCCTTTCTGCGACCAGCCCACTACTCGGCCAGCCCTTCAAAGAAACACGCAAGACCCCAAGCCCCTGGATCAGGAACCTTCTCGAACCCGCTGCCACCTACGTACACCGTCCGGCCCAAGCTCGCCTTCATGCCCTTGGTTTTCTCTGCACCGGCGCGGCCGGCCGCCGCAGCGGCCCGCAGGTCGCCTGCCTTTGCCCCTAGGGCCTCCATAAAGGGGTGCAGCGCATCGACCAGTGTGCGGTCGCCCGGGCGCGCGGGCGTGTAGCGCGATAGCGCGTCGCAGCTCTGGCGCACGGCGGCCGCCCAGTCGGGCTGTGCGCCGCCGGCGGGCGCAGCCGCCGCCTGCTGCCGCAGCGCGTGCACGAGGGCGTTGAGGAAGATGGCGTACAGGGCGCCAGACGTGCCGTCCATGGAGCGCTCGACGACGGGCACGATAGCGGCGACGTCGGCTACGACATCGCCGGTCGTCGCCGACGACGACGACGCCAGATGTTCCAGGATGGCCTCTGCACCGCGCTTCATGCCGGTGCCGCAGTCGCCGTCGCCGACCACCGTGTCGTAACGTGTAACTTCGGGCTCGGCATCAATCACGCGCTGCAGCCCGCGCGTCAGGGCCGCCCGGAAGACGGCCGGGTCGGTCTTCAGGCCACTGGGCTCCTTCGGGGCCGCCGCCGCGTCGGTTGTCTGAGCGTCCAGCACCGCTGCCGCCGGCACCTCTGCGGTGGTTGTCGTCTTGGCTGCCACGTCCCATGTGGCGGTTGGGACGGCCGCAGCCCAGCCGGTGGCCTCGGCCGGGTCGTCGAGCAGTCGCAGCAACGTAGGCCCTTCGCGTCCCAGGCCGGTGTCCACGGCATTCAACAGGGTGATGCTGAAGCCGAGCCCGTTGAGGCTTGTCATGTACGTGCCGCTGAGCACACGCACCGGGCGGATGCCGTGGTCGGCGGCGAGCTGCTCTACAACCTCGGCCGTAATGGCGCCGAGCTCCAGCACACTGACACCGCCCAGGTTGTTGACCATCAGCACGACCGAGCTGCCGGCGGGAATGGCCAGAAATGCGCGGTCCGCGTCCTTGGGGTCGAGCAGCTGGCCCAGCATGGTGCGCACCAGCGCCGAGAGCGTGAGGTTGCGGGCACGGCCGGACCCGGGCTCGTTGTGGATGCCCATGCCGATCTCAACCTCGTCGGCGGCAAGGCCGGATTCGTCGCCTTCGCCTTCGCCGTCGGCCTCGCCGCCGCGACCCGGCACGTGGACGTGGGCCAAGGAGGCGCCGACGCTAACCAGGTTGGCAGCGGCCAGGCGGGCGATGCGGGCGACGGTGGCGTGGTCGCCACCGCGGGCGGCCAGGGCGCCGGCGATCTTGTGCACGAGCACGGTGCCGGCAATGCCGCGGCGACCGACCTTGCCCGAACGGGCGCGGCCGACGCCGACGTCGTCGCCGACAACGACCATCTCGACGACAACACCGGCGGCCCGGGCCTTCTCGACGGCGACGCCAAAGTTGAGCACGTCGCCAGTGTAGTTCATGACGATGACAATGACGCCGGCATCGTGCGGAACGCGGTTGGCAATGGCCGTGCGGATCTGCTCCGCGGACGGCGACGCAAAAATGGTGCCGGCAACGACGGCCGTCAGCAGGCCGGGACCAACCATGGCGGCAAAGCTGGGCTCATGGCCGGAGCCGCCGCCCGAGACGAGCGAGACGGTCTGTTTCTTGGACTGCCCCGTAGCATCGTCCTTGCGGTAGATGACCTTGTTGTCAGCGTCGAGCGCCGTGGCCGGGTTGTTGTACGTCACGGCCCGCAGCGCGGCGTTGACGAGCGCCGTCGGGTTGTCGACAAAGTGCTTGGACAGGGAGGTCATGGTCAGTAGGAGACGTGGGTGAGGCATAAAAATCCGTCTTTGTTCAAAGCAGAGATCTTGCAGCAGTACGGCAGGTGCGAGAAGTGCCACAACCTGCTGTGAAGACTGCTGTCAAGCCTGGTACAGACGCCGTAATTGGCTAGACACGCCGTAATGGAGCCGAGCTCGGGAGCATGGGAAGGTGGCAGTTGCGGGGGAAGGAGCGCACTAATTTTCGGGGTATTTTGGGGTACAGAGGTACATACTACATACGCGCAGAATCAGAAGGTCCTGCTAAAAAAAAATTAATGAAAAAAAAAGGAGAAAAAATACTCGAAAAACAACCACCCTAACGCCGAACGCCGCGCCCGCTGTCCGATATCCGCGTCCCTATTTGATCACGAAGAAGCTGCCGCCCAGCAGCGAGAAGATGATGGCCGTCGTCGTGAACCCGGCCGCCACCCGGTCGCCCAGCGTGATGGGCGCCCGCTGCGGCAGCGTCGACACGACCTGGCCCGCGTTGACGTTGCCCTGGGACGTGCCGCCGGTGCTGGACGTCACCGGCGCAGCGCTCTTCTTCTGCACCAGGGCGTATGTGATGGCCGAGAGCGCGTTTATCTGCTCGCCGACGCCGACGAGCCCGTCGAAGCCGCCCGACGTCCACGAGAACCCGCAGGCCGTCCCGGCCGGTCCCTTGTAGCCCGAGGCCGGCGAGCCGGAGCAGGCGGCCGCCGCGGCCTGGGCGTTGGCCTGCAGCAGCGGCGCCATCTCGTCGAACGTGTACGGCGCCAGCTGGGCCGTGCCGGCCATCCAGCGCAGCAGGTAGCCCTTGAAGCTCTGCTGGTCGTTGTCGCACTGGCTGGTCGGCTCGCAGGCCTGCTCGACGGCGACGGTGCCGGCGGTGCCGTTGGTGCCGAAGAAGTGCGCCCGCGTGTTCGCCCACAGCCCGTCGACGCGCGTCTTCCACGTGTCCGCGCCGCCCGTCAGGTTGTACATGACGGCCGCGCCGTGCAGGAAGATGCCGGCGTTGTACGTCCACTGCACGGCCACGGGCCGGGTGCAGTTGTCCGTGCCGGCGTTGGACGCGCCGTCAAAGACCTCGTAGGCCGGCGTGATCAGCCCGACACTCGTCTCCCAGTCCCACACGCGCTCGGCCCAGTCGGCGTACGTCTGGTTGCCCGTGAAGCGGGCCAGCCGCGCCGCAATGTTGAAGAAGCAGCCGTTCGAGATGGAGTTCTTGTAGTTGAAGCCGACGTTGAACGTGAAGATCTGCCAGCGCAGCCCGCCGCCGCACGTCGCCGTGTCCCAACGCGTCACGTACTCGTTGAACGCGGCCTGCGCCAGCGCCAGCCACTGCGGCTGGTCCGCCGGCGGGTCGGGGAAGTTGTTCTCGGCCGCCGACATGGCCGCCATGGCCCAGAAGCCCTGGTCGTCGTTGCCCTCGGTCCGCGTCTGGTTGGCCGGCATGAAATCCTTGTTGTCGCCGACCTGGTGAAGCATGGCCTGTGCTGTGATGTTGTTGTACGTCTCGTCGCCCGTCAGGAACCAGTAGTCGACCAGCGTGCCAAACATGGCCCCAGCTTCCCACCCTGTGTTTGTTAGTCACTGTTGAGGCGAGCTGTCGCCTCTGCACACGCCTGTCTCACAGAAGTAAGGATCTGGCAGGTTGCCGGGCACGTCGCCAGTGTTGTTGCCTGTGTAGTATTTAAGGAGCCCAAAGGCGACGGTGCTCGCTGCGGATTTGATGGAAGCTAGGACTTGTCAGTCGGGGTCCTGGAAGCAATTCCAGGGCGAGTCAAGGTAGCTCACATTCGTCAGAAATCGTAATTTGTACAGCTTGGGCAGTGTGAGCCAGCAAACAAGCAGTGCCTGCTGTCTGTAGAGAAAGCCATCTCATTGCGGAGGTATAAAAGAGTTGGGGGGTAATCCAATGTCTCGGTGAGGATTTTGAACACAATATATAAAGAACGATTAAATTCGTGATGGAATTGTTCGTCAAACCACAGAATGGCACAGCCAAATATCGAAAGAAAGACCGAGAAAGAAAACGAATAAAAAAAGAATGTCCTGTCAAAGGAGAATGGCACAAGAAGAACAAAGAGCAGAGAAAAAAGAAGGGAAAGCCAACCTGGGCACGTCTCACAACTAGGTGAGGGTAGAAAGAAAGAAGAAGAAAAAGAAGTAAGAAAAATGACGAAAACGGTCAAAGAAGATGATGGAAGACAAAGGGGAAAAAAGAAAAGACGAGAAAACGGAACACAATTGACGGAAGGTCGACTGCGAGGACTATAGGACTACCCGTATAGCAACAATACGATCCCTGTGAGGCTGTGTGGTCGCCAACGGCACCACCTGAAACAGTTCAAGTCGGACGTCGACCAAACACCCCCCTTCAGGTCTCGAGTTGACCCTTGGCCCGACGGCGTGTCCTACGCACGGCCCCATTTTAGCAAATAAAAGCGACAAGATTTCCAGCAACTTTCGCGTTTTCACAACTTGAAGGCGTTGTGTTGACGACGATCAGAGGTCGTATGCCCGTCGATGCAGCATGGCCACAGTCACTGCGAACAACGCGCCCCCCCCCCACAAAAAAAAAGGTAGATCAGACTGCGCAGAGAGACATGACAGAAGACGGGACTCTTTCTGACAGCGCCGGGGATATGCCAAGTTTCAGGCATTGACTACAGGCTTACAGACGGTCCTTGGCGATCCGAAACGCGGAGAACCGACACCATGTGCATAACACTTTAAAACCGGTGCCCTCTCGACTGGGCGCCAAATGAAGTGCTCGCCCACAACCTTTCGTCAATCGTATCGTCTTTTGCTCTTCCTGATAAACGATTTTTCGTGACCTCTTGCGCCCCAAAAACGCCAGAAAAAGACGAGCCCATCCAAAAACTAGGAAGAAAAAAAATGCAGCTTCAAAGAATGTCTTCGTCCCCGTCCGCTTCTGTGGCCAGAGGGATGAATTCCGGCGCCACCGCGAGTGCCGGCTGCTGCGGCGTCTCTGCTGTCGCATCGGCCTTGGCTTTGTCTGCCTCGCCCATGTCCTCGTCGGGATCCGCGTAGAACCGCCGGACGGCCTCGTCGCCACTATCTGCGTCCATCTCGTCCTCCTCGCTGGCGGCGTCGTCGTCGTTCCCGGCAAGGGCCCCAAACATGGTCGCCGGTTTCTTCTGGGCTTTGCCGACAACGCCCGTCTCTTGCACGATCCGCGTATTGACCTCGGTCCACTCTTTGCTCCGCGACTGGATCACAAACGAGTGCGACTTGCTGCGCTCCACCTTTTGCATCGTCCGCTCCAGCACCGCGGCCGAGCGGTCAAGGCCGCGCTCTTGTCGCCGCCGCGCCTTGGCGCTCAGCACCGCCTTGCGACCCTGCTTGGATTTTTTCGAGACCCCGGAGGCCTGGTGAATTCCGAGAACGGAAGGCCGCGCATCGACCGACGGCGAAGGTGGCTTCACATTTTTCAGCGACTTGTCGAGGTCGATACCGGGCGACGTGGCACGGCGCGCTGACCGGGAGTGTTTTGAGGGTGCTGTAACCAATCATTTAGTTTTAACCCAATAAAAAACGCGTGAACCTCTCTCCACCCTCAATTTTTACCTTTTTTAGCCATCTTTGCGTATATGACAGTGTTGTGCTGAATCTTCCAGTATCGTATCTTACTTTTCGGGGGGGGCTTGTCTACACTTTTTTTGTAGAGGGGCAATATTGCCAGGTCTCACCGCTTTCAATTATGTATCACGAGACCAGTTTGGCGCGACGACATTCTTCGCCCCCAGCTGTTTCCTTCCACGGAAAACCGCTTATAGTGGCCACTGCTACAACAACCCACTTGCCTGCAAACGTGCCTCGCACCTACCGATATTCCAAAACAATTCAGCGTTTTGTGTGCCCTACCACGACCATGGCCATTGGTGTTGCCCCCACCGTGCCTACGATCCAAACGTCACCCTAGTTGTGTCTCTTGCGCGCGCCCGGTCTATCTTCGATACCCCTACCCACCCGTCCGATTGCTTCGTTCTTCGGTCAGAATGAGCGTCCCCGACGCCTGGCTCTCAACGACCGGCGCCCACCATCAGAACCGTCCGAACAACCAGGGCCTTCCACGTTCGCCATACGAGCGCACGTACTGGGATCGCCTCAGCGAGCCTAGCATTCTTCTGTCGGTCATTGCTTTGCTCCTCTCCGTGCTCCTTAGCGCATACACCATTTCTGTGCCGTCGGCTCTCGGAAACCGACTCTGGAATCTTTTTGTGACCGTTGTCCCGGCCTCCTTGATCTTTGCTATCGACGACTGGCTGCGCCCCTTCCCGCTTCCACAACAACCACGGAGCCGTCTCTCCCCCGCCGCAGCACGACAGGCAAAGAGCAAGGCACTCTTCCGTATCATTGGCGGGGAGACCAGAGGCGGAGGTGGTGTTTTATCGTCTGTGTCTTACGCCGGCAAGACCGGCCTGTCGCGGCTTATGGCTAAGGGCAGCATCGAACGGCCCGCCGGCCTTGGCAACATGAGCTACTCGTGCTACCAGAACAGCATTTTGCAGTCTCTGGCCTCGCTGGAGCCGCTGCAGGACTACCTGTCATGGATCGCCGACGAGGAGGCGGCTGGCGGTCTTCCACCTCTTCGGACGGCTCACACGCTGGGAAAGCTGATCGGTGACCTATACAGCCCAGGTCTCAATGGCGAGACGCTGTGGACACCGCCTGACCTCAAGAGGATGAGCACGTTTCAACAACAGGATGCACAGGAATACTTTTGCAAGCTGTTGAATGAGGTCCAGGAGGAGGTGGAGAAGGCTTTGAAAGCGATGCAGACATACCCGGGGTTCGAGACGAAGCTGGATGATGTCCGTTCCGCCTTGCGTTCAGACACTTTGAGGCAGATACTGCCTGTTCTGGAATCAGCAGGCTTTGGAAGCAGCGGCAACAGAGGCAACGACGACGGCAACGCCAAGGGAGCTACCCAAGAAGCGCACAGCGCTTCCAGCGAAGATAGTGGCTACGAAAGCAATTCATCGTTGACATCTTCGGCGCGGCGGGCCACATCTGTGGCAACCAGCTTCCGGATTCCTCTGGAGGGTCTCGTGGCACAACGCATTGTGTGCCAATCCTGCGGCTATTCGTCCGGTCTGTCGATGAATCCTTTTTACTGTTTGACGCTCAACCTTGCCGTTGGCGTCCACGAGCAGCGGCTGGAAGATGCCCTCGATGGCTTTAGTGAAGTGGAAAATATCGAGGGCGTTCAATGTGCTTCCTGCACCCTACGCAAGTTTCGCAACCGGATTCAAACGATCATCAGCCATCTTGAAGCCAAGTCGGACGAGAGCCCTGAAGAAATTCGCCTAAAGCACCCCATGCCGTACGAACGGCTCGAAGTTATTGAAACTGCGATTTTCGACGAAGATTTTGAGGAGAAGACGATTGCAGAGACGTGCAAAATCCCCGCTAAACAACGAGTCGAGTCAACCAAGTCCCGGCAGGTCGGCATTGCTCGGGCACCGCCAAGCATTGCTTTTCACATTAACCGATCTCGCTTTGATGAGATGACGGGGTATACATTCAAGAACCCTGCAGCCGTCAGGTTCCCACTGCAACTCGACCTTGGACCGTGGTGTCTTGGTAGCGCAAGCCTTCTCCATACTGCCACGTCGGGCAGATACAGCGCATCGGGTGCCGGCAAGCCTACTACTACGCATAACAAGGAGCACGAAAGGAGAGAAGCCTCACCGGCACAAGATGGGGAACATGACGAACAGAACAAAGAGGAAAAGGTGGCGGCGCCACCAGGAGACAACCATTATGACCAGGAAGAGCAGTGGCAGCTTCCAGCGCAGCAACCAATGGTCTCTGGCACGAAGAATATTTCTAGGATTACGGGCCCTATGTACGAATTACGCGCCGTCATCACACACCAAGGCCAACACGAGAACGGCCACTACATCTGCTATCGAAAGCACCCTGTCCCTCCACGACAACCACTAACCGACGAAGAAAAGAAATACTCCCCGGAAAAGAAACAAGCTGCCGATTATCTATCCTCTGAGAAGATCGACGGCGGAGAAAACTGTGGGCAGCAAATTGCACAAGAGGCTGTGCCACAAATGGACCCGATACATCAAGCAGAGGAACCGACGGACGCGGTTCAACCTACCGTCTCGGGGGGCGACGAAGCACCGGACAGAACCGCGGAAGAAGAGCACGATAAAGACAACTACAACAGATCCGAAGAGGAAGCTGGGCCGCGGTGGTGGCGTCTAAGCGACCAAGACGTATCGCCATCGGACGAACAGACCGTCTTGATGCAGGGCGGTGTGTTTATGCTGTTCTATGACCGCGTTGACGCAACGTCCGTCTTCCGCTGCCCAGGCCTGTCGCAATTGAGCACCGTTGTTAGCGAGTCAGGGGAAGCCAGTTCTGTGTCTGATAGAAACGACGTGCTGAGCTCCGAGAACACCTCAATGGACGGCTCGGAAAACTTTGCAGATTCGAACCAGGCGAAGGCCGAGGACGGCGCTAGGACAGACGAGAGCGCGGCTGCCGCTGTACAGGGCTCTTCCGACAAAGCTCCTGCAGACAGGCCGGCCACGGACAGAACAGCCAGTGAACCCGGGGCAGCGGCGCCGGCAGACGGCCAGGTCGGAGAATTTGCAGCGAGCACGGCATTCACCATATCGTGACAGCAGCCGCGCTCTGTTGTATGTTGCCTGGTGTTCCTTGTCTGACTTTCTCTTACAGCCCTACTTGCATTTTTCTTGTATTTTTCAATCTTTCAACAGCTGGCAGACAGTCAGTCGTTTGTTGTCTTCGGGTCTTTCCATAGCGTAGGCGTCTTGGGGGGGGGGCTCTGTTGTCCGTCCACTACTGGACCGTCAGTCTCTTTGGTTCGCGTGGGGTTCATAATAAGTAGTGTGTACTTCTTCCAATGATCATGCAGTTGATTTGGCATCATGGTAACTCCTTGAAAGCGAAACGCTCTCGCATTTGCGCTCGCATACCCCTTCAAAAGTGATGTGTCTGAGGAAGAGAAGGAGGTAAAAGGGAAGGGGCTGGCAGAAAAAAAATAAGGCCGGCAGAAACAATTTCCTAGGGCGGTCAACTACGCAAAACGCGAGAGAAAACTCTGCCACCGCCATGGCGCACGGGCCAAGGCCAACTTCTATATAACGCGAGCCTGCCTCCCTTCCGTTTCTAACTTTTCTTTTCTCTTTTTTTTCTTCATGTCGACAATACTTCATAGAATCATTTCTATAGTTTTTGTCCCCATCTTGGTTCTCTAAAAGAGCCACAGATCCCACCCGGGTTGATGACTTTCATATCCTCGACTTGCCCATTCTATGCGAAACAGCAGTTGGCTTTCTTTTTTCCTCTCGCACTGCCTGCAAAGGTGGCGGTCTAGGACGTGCCCGCAAGGGAATGACCAGGACTGTATTCAGAGAGTGGTGATGAGCTGTGCCCTGGATTTGAGGTCTTGTCTCCTTTGTGAGCGCTCTGCCAGGGCGGGTGTCGATGGACGTCTGACCGGCTTTTTTTTTTTTTTTTCATTGCTTTCTGGAGCTGGCCTCTGAACGCGAAGAAGAAAATGTTGTGTAGAACTTGGAGGCGTAAAAGCGGTTGGACCTGTAAATCGCTGAAGCTGCAAAGAAAACATTCTCTGGCATGTCACTGTATCGTATGACAATGACTGCAATAATGCGCCATGTGACGCCCAAATGCTGGCACAATTTAGGCAGCCCATTCACTGCGAATCTTGCGGCCAGGCAGTTTGCAGTGGAGAAGAATTTTTGCACGCACAAAACGCACGGACCAATGCGCTGATTTGGCCGACCTATTTAAACGCCGCCTCGCCCGCTCTCTCTTGCTTCGCCTTCCTTTTTTTCTTCTTTTCTTCCCCATCCTAGTGCAAGGGCAGTACGCATTCAGTGAGGATTCGTCCGAGAGTGTGTTTTTGCTGGTTGAAAACTATACCTTGACCACTCCTATTGGGCCTCTGGCCCGGTAGGGAATTTTTGGCAAAAACCACTCTTTTTTTCTTTCTTTTTCGCTGTTCTCGTTCCTTGATGGAGTGAAACGGAGAAGAGGTTGACGGTTCTTTTTTTTTTTTTTTTTTTTTTTTTTTTTTGCCCTAGCGGCCTAAAGGTCGATTTGCACGGATAGAACACCAACAAACAGAACGTTACAGTCGTTGCGTTCGTGCCTGCAGTTGCAGCCTTGAGAGCTTGCGTGTGGCGCGGCAAGGATCTCATGCTTTGCTCACATTGTCTGCCTGCGTTTTGATCATCTTGATCGCGCCACCGGGCGCGTTTTGTCCGTTCTATTATTTCGATTTGTGCGAGAACGAGTAGACCGTTCAGTGTTGTCACTGCAATAGTTGGTGAATGAGCGGTGCACATGTCAACCGCTCTGAACATCTGACTTCCATAGTCTTCTTTCCGCTTCTGCGCGAATGGAATGTATCCTTGTTCTTTCAGTACTCGTATACCAACAAGCCCTTGCCCGTCGTCAAAACGAGGCAGACAAAGGGGATACGGTTGCAGCCATACGAGCATGAAAACATTAAATGCTAGCGGCTACCGCGCTCTCGCGTGTGCCCGTATCTTTACGACGTGGAAGGGTACCCAGTATGACAAAAGCGTTCTCTCACACGGTGCAACTTTGAGTAGCACGGGTGAAGGGTGGAAAGGGTTGTACTGTATACAGTGTGGATACTGTTCTGGCCGGTGCTGCCCAAGGCAATGTTTGCCGTGTGCTGGGAAAAAACAACCGCCCTGTTCTTTCGTTCGCCCGCGGCCGGTAAACTTATTCATCAGCGGTTTACCGACCAACCTCGCGAACTCTCCCCTTTTCCTCCTCCCGTTTCATCCCCCACGACCCGATCCCTTCACGACACCGCCTCCATCGCGACGAGCGTCCGCCAACGCTGCCGGGACTCGCCGTTTCTGTGTCGATTTTTTTTCTTGTCGCTTCCACGGCAGGTGACCCGACGACCCGACCGCGCTTTTTCCGTCGGCTGCCGACCCCTCGTCGTCTTGCCGAACACAGCACTTGCCCGACGAAACGAGCCCGCGCATCCGGGTTCCGGACGGGCAGGGGACCAGCGGCAAGCGATACAATACTGTTGGGAAGCAACGGTCGATTTTCTCGCTCGACTTTCCGTCGGTGAATAGCGACGTGAGGCCGCTCTCTCCGATTTTTCGAGGCGGTCGATTTTGGTTTCACTTGCCGCCTTGCCTCTCCCCGGCAGAGAACACACCCTCTTCTCGTTCGGAAAAAGCAGAGGCTCTATCACGCCTCCCGATCCTTTCCTTCTGCCACGATTGCTGCCGGCCGCCGTTCGTTCTCCGGGCGTCGCGAGCGCGCGATCGCTACCCGCCTCACCCTGAGCGACTGGGGTTTTTTTCTGCCTTTTTCCTGCCTTTTTTCTGCCTCTTTTGTCTCTTTTTCGACATCTCTTTCTATCATTTTTATTCCTTTTCTTTTTTTCTTTCTTTCTCTTCTTTTCCTTTTGCGCTTCTTCTCGTTGGTTGTGCGTTGTCGCGTCATCGCCTTTCGTCTCTCTTTCCGCCAACATCACAAACTACCGACCCTCGTTCAAGTCAAGGCATTCCTCTCCTTTCACTTCCTGCGCATTTTCGAGACCGATCATGTCCTTCCACCCTCAGACTCCGCAGAGTCCCTCTCGCTTTTCGCCGAACACGTCTGATCCGCTGTCCGGACCGTCCACTGTCGCCTCGATCGGCACCGCGACCAACAGCATAAATACGAACCTGCACAGCGGTTCATTTTCGTCGGCTGCAACCGCGTCGACATTGCCTACGCCTGCACACAGCGTGAACGGGTCCGGTTTTGGCCTGTCGGACACTGCACACGGTATGAGCGCGGCTGGGGATTCGCCACACAAGCGGAAGCGGTTGCTTGACGATTTGGGTGGCCAAGATGCCAAAAAGGTGCACATGGAGGGTCAGCAAAAGCTGGACTTTGACGCCTTGCATCAGGATGTGGGCGAGAAGTACCTCATCTGCCAGAAGCGTAAGACTCCTTTTCTTTTTCCGTCTTACCCCTTTCCTTTACGACATCATGCCGCCCTTCTGTCCTGTCCCCTCAAGCACGCCTGGTTGATTTTCAAATGATTTTCAAATGGTCTGTGTTAACGCTGGGCTCTTTTTTTTTTTTGTTCTTTTCTTTGTTCCAACAGCACATACGCCAGCATATCCTCCACTCTCAGAGGACTTGTTTTCGTTGTTCGGCTTGACCGGAATTGCAGCGGAAGTGGCGCGCACGCTGCCAAACGGCGAGAAAAATGCGATGCGGAAGACATACAAAGGGTATATGAAGAGGCTGGGAGTGTCCGGCCACTTTGAGCCAGAGAAGCGGGAGGATGCAGACGAGAACGGGTTCATGCGTTTACTCGATGAAGCAGAGGACTCGTGGCAAGCACGGCAGGTAAAGACCAAGGATGTCCGGGACGGGCTCGCAGAGGATGTGGAGCGGGGTTTGCGGTTGGCCATGACGATGAACAGGGGTCCTGTTCCCAAAGCGGTCTTTGACGGAGCAGTCTTGGGCGATACGGTTCCCGAGAGACTGGCTTCGCAAGGACCACGGTCGTCTGTTCGCGGTACGGTACCCAACACACCAGTCTATCCAGCCATTTCAGCTGCTGCGCGGACCGGCAAGCTGCCCGGGGCAGCAGTCCAGGGACCGGCAGGCTCCTATTCCGTCGCGCCGACGGCGACCTCTGGTGCTGGCGACGTGCTTCGGCCGAGGCGAGCAAACAAGAAGAGAAGCTATGGCGACAACAGCTTCGAGGGATACGGTGAAGGGTTCCCCGATGACGACGGGGGGTACTCTACGGGCGAGGGGGACGGCCAAAGCCACAAGCGGAGGAAAAAGGTATATATCAACTGGCGGCGTCCTGTCTTCCTTGTTTGTCCGGCCAGGTCCTGTGCTAACTCTGTTCTCTGTGCAAGACCGCAACCCCCACGGCCCAGTATACCGGTCCGGTACGGCAACAGAGCTATGGACCAGGGATGGTCGGCGCATAGTAGGACGACGGTTCCGTCCTAGGGCGGACAGACGCTGCCAACAGCCGCTCCGCGAACAGGCATGGGCTTCTCCATGCCCACGGGTCCTGCTGCCGCCATCGTGTAGCGATTGTCGTATGCAGTCTGCTCTCTGTTCGCTATTTCTGATTTTTTTTCTTTTTTCTTTTCTTGTTTCCGTTTTGCATGCATGTTGGATCGTTTAGCAAGGCGTTGGGGGACTTGTTTTTTTCATGCATTCCTTTTCCAGTGGTTTCATTGCTATGCCCGTGGTTTGTTTTTATACCGATCTGCCTTCTTATCACACTTAAGGACTGGCGGCTTTTTCTTTTGCGTTCTTTTTCTGCAAATGGTATGTATCTCATATGGAACAGACGGATGTGGACGAGGAATTGGCACTTTCTTTTATTATCAGGCTAAAAAAAAAAACACGGAATACGGTGGTGGCTTTTGTCATGTTTTGATTGTCGGATGCTCGGAGCGTTTCTTTTCTCCCCCCGTGGTTTCCGGTTTTTCGATTTCCGGGTATCTTTTGTATCGCGGTCAATCGGTCCATCGAGAGAGACAGCAACTAGGTACTCGAGAAGCAGGGAGGCGGAGTGTGAGAATAGAAAAAGAAAAAGAGAGCTAGTTTTTCATTTGCCAGAGGATTCAGCTAGCCTGGTGCCCGCCTCGTCTGCAGGGTCTGTCTGGTTCAGCCACATATTCCGTAAAAGGATATGACGCTTTCGATGCGTCCCGGCTGTCTTCTTGGTTTAATCAAGCCAGCTGAGCCCTAAATAGACCCAGCACAACGGGTGCTGATCGTCGGCCCGCAAGCCAAGATTGGATAGCGTTTGCTTTGCGCCGTAGCACCAACGTGCAATTCACAGACAACGGATAGCAGTCACTAGCCGCGGTGGACGGCAAAGTCTGACGAGGACGGATGACGGATACGAGCACGTTGTTTCCGCAGCGGGCGGGAAAGCGAGGCGTGCCCGCAACATCGGATGCTCGTATTCCACGAGTGTGTGTCCCGTATTATCCCATGGCCAAGTCTTGGGCGCGCCAGGCGACACCACGCTGTGCGGCTACCGGGCAGATATGCAGTTGAGCGCGGCCACACCATTGCCCGCGGGCTGACGAATGGCGTGCTCTGCGGCCGCCTTTATCTACTTGCTGCTCCGTATCTTGCAGCTCAGCAGTCTCGGCCTTTCAACTGGGGGGTGTGGATCGGGCCTGAGCGAGCTGTGTGACGCGGCCGCTGCTCGCTCGCCATGCTGCAATCTCCCTTTGCCTCTTTGCCTACGCATTGGCCTACAGATGCTGAGGTCGAAAGAATGTTGTTGCAGCTGGCAGGATGGAGAGCCGCGTATGCATACGTATTCAGTGGGTAGACAAAAAAGTATCGCTAAATTTTCAAAAATACATCAAACCCAGCCCCCTTTAACACAGAATGCGATTGACATATAAAGTATTTACTAACACCTTCGGATAGCCCTATTTCTTCTCGATACGGCCTTATGTATTCTATATTTCTCACTGCATTCAATACGTGGCAGTATTAAAAAAAGCAAAGGTGGCTTTTATTTTTTTTTATTTAGTGGTATGTATTGATGTCAGGTCACTGTAGTAGATAGAGTACGGCACCTCCC
>PCDN01000002.1:1152818-1168957 GCA_002778105.1 Ceratocystiopsis brevicomis
CCCCTCGCGCGCCCCCTCCTCTTCGGCGATGGGCTTCCTGCACGCGGCCGCTCTGCAGCCGCGCGTCCTGCGCATCGTTGCCGTGCTTGTCGTTGTTGCATCCACTGTGGTTCTGTTCCAGTCCTATTTCTTGCAGCAACTGTATCCGGCGCTGTGGCCCTCGACGAAGCATGCCCCTTCTTTGCCCTCGTTCCCGTCCGCAACCACAGAATGGCCTCTGGCCGAAGACGAGCCCTTTATACCGGCCCACGAACTGCCGGCCACCTTCTCCGCCCTGTCCGACTACCAAAAGCACTGTCGCGAGTACTTCGGCACCGAGTACATTGAGAGCATTGCCCGGCGCGGCGCGTCGTTCTGCGCGCCGGGGGCGCCGTCGTCACTCGTCTGCTTCCACGCGAAGAACGCGGGCGCGATCGGCTCGTTCGAATCCGACCCGGTGTGTGTGGCGCGCGGCGCAGCCGTGAGGCCCCGCCAGGACAAAAACGACGCTGGCGCCATCTCGGTGCGCCTGCAATGCGCGCTACGCAACTTCACTGCCGAGCGCCTGCAGAGCGCCGAGGCCGCGCGCCGCCTCGACGGCATCAGAAACATCGAGGACATGAGCGAGTACTACTTCGGGACGGGCGCGGGCCCCGAGCTCCGGAAATGGCACATCGCGGATCCCACCGACACAACAACAGCTGCAGCGGCGTCGGACGAACCGCCGGCGTCGTGCACCGAGGAGCAGAGCGACGGAAAATGGTACATGCTGGTGCCGCGCGAGAGCAACACCAACCTGTGGCACAAGCTCATGGAGGTGTGGCAGGCGACGCTGTCGCTGGAGGCGCTGTGGCAGGCGCGCGACCCGGAGACGGGCGCGGCGCTGATGGCCCAGGCCGACCGCGACGGCATGCAGGTGGTGCTGAACGACGACCGCGAGGAGTACCTGGACCCGCTGTGGACCACGGTGCTGGGGCGGCCGCCGCTGCGCCGCCGCGACCTGCCGGCGTGCCCGGGCCGCGTGGTGCTGCCGATGGCGGGCTCGAGCAGTCCGTTCTGGGCCTTTCTGGTCGAGAAAAGCGACCACGAGTCGTGCCGGGCGCACACGCTGATGGACAAGCTGGTGGCGCAGACGCTGGCCGGCCTGGGCATCGAGCACCCGCGCGCCGAGACGGCCGTGCACTATGACCCGGTCGTCACCATCATCAACCGCACACACACGCGCGTGTTCGAGCACGTGGACGCACACGTGGCCGTGCTGCGCCAGCGCCACCCCGGCGTGACCTTCAACGTCGTCGACTTTGCCCAGCTGGCGCTGCCCGAGCAGGCGCGCCTCGTGCAGTCGTCCGACGTGCTGGTCGGCCACCACGGCGCCGGCATGGCTCACATGCTGTTCCTGCCGCCGGGCGCCGCCACCGTCGAGATCTTCCCACCGCCGCACCAGTTCCCCATCACCGGCTTTCGGCATATCGCCTTGATGCGCGGCCTGGTGCACTTTGTCGGCCACTCGGTGTGGAAGGAGGAGTGGGACGCCATCGTGAACGGCGTGCCGCTGCCGGCCGACTGGGACCCGCCCAACAGCGACGGCAAGTGGCAGGGCCGGCCCAAGAGCTACGTGCTGCAAGAGACCTTTGTCGGGCTGGTCGAGGCGGCCATCACCAACCAGCGGTTCAAGTCGCCGCGCGTGTGGCAATAATAAAAGAAAGAAGAAAGGACTGGAGCACGCTCGACGAGGCACGAACGGCGACGACGAGATCAATTCTGGCGTTTGGAGTACGAGTAGTTGGTAGTCTTTGGAACGCTCTTGTTTTTTTTTTCCACCTGGATGGAGTCAACGTGAAACGAATTGATTTGTCTTCTTCAACGCCAACCGCCGCCCCCCTGTGTTTCCCCAATTATACAGCGTCGCACAAGTATCTTACGCGTAATACACACACAGATCACTCGGTATGCAGCCGCACATTCGGACGAGCAGCGATCTGCGTGGGAATAATACGCTGCAGGCATCCGTGAAAGTTGGTCGTAGGGTCCCCCTGTTGACTTCTGGTCGTCCAGCTCACAGACTGCCCAGCTGGGGTCCGGGTTGGGACGCGTTTGCTTGTCCACACAGACGCATTCTTCAGATGGCCTGTCTCCAGCGTGGGCCAATGAAATCGGATGACCAGACGCAATCCGTCTTTCCAGCGGACGGCAAAAGAAACTTCTGACCCTGGAAGCCCCTTTTCGAATCTTAGGATACATTAGAACAAGAACAACGAAAACCACCAATAAGGAAGGCGGCGCCCCTTGGGGGTTTTTTTTGGTTCCTGGTATCCTGCACGTGATCCACAGCCAATAGAATGGCCGGATGTGACCAATAGTTTGGCTGCCCCCCTGGTCGTGCTGGGGCAGAACCTCCCGTAATATAACCTGCACGGGCCCGGAGCGGGTTTCTGCAGCTTTGGGGGGAAATTGCGGCCACGTTCTGGAACGAGCGTTATACGACATTCCAGTTGGGTTTGTTTCTCTTTTTTTTCTTCTTTTTTTTCTTTCAGTTACCCACTCTTTTGTTCTTTTTTTGTGTTTGCCGTTCGTTTTTGCACATCTGTTGCGTGTTTCGTGATCTTCCCGTTTCGCCCCCTTTGCTTGATCGTCTTTGGGGTTGTCGTCTTTGTTCTCTCTGTTTTTCTAGTTCGTTGATGCTTCTCTTCTAATCGCTTGTCCTTCTCTTCTTTCTTGCGATGCTGCAGCTTCGCAGACAGTGAGAGCTGGAGGGACCGCGCTTTCGATACCCGAACCGACGACAACGACGACGATACCGGCGGCCCAGACATGACGCACACGGCGCACACGACCCCCCTCATGACCATGGCCTGCGTGTGCCCTGCTTTTCTCGTCTGCAGATAACTCGTCTTTTTTCTCTGTTCTTATTCTTTGTTTCCCGGCAAGACCGGACCATACGCTCTTTGTTTCGACCCAACGCCTCTTCAGAGGACCACACATCTCCCAAACGCGGGAACTTTTATACAAACGCGCTTTTCTGTTCTCTTCGCATCTGTCTCGTTTTTTTAGGGGCTGCCGCTCCGTTACACTCACAATGACAACCGCGTCCGATTCTTCGTCGTCCTGCTCTTCCGCCACGTCCTCCTCCTCACACTCCCATATCCGACACAACAACCACCGTGGCCTGTACAAACACGCCCATCACGGCCATTTGCTGCCGTCTTCGAAGCGGCGCAAAGAGGGCAGCGGCGCGGCAATAGACAGCGTGGACAAGCAACTCGCACAGGAGGATACTGACCGCGGCCATCTCCGCCGACGAACCCAGACAACCGATTCACCGGCGACACGCATCACGGAGGTCGTCCAGACAGTCTCGGTTGTGCAGTATATCGATGGGTTGGGGTCTGCCGTTTCTCTACACACGGTTTACCCAGTGTCTATCGCAGGCACGCAGGACACAGCATTGCCTTTCATCATTACACCTCCCGGCACAATAGTCGCAACAAGCACGATGAACTCTGGTGCGAGTGGTGCTGTTTTGAGCACTGAACCGCTTTCCGCGGCGGCGGCGTCTGCCGCTGAGGCATCTGGCACCATGAGAAACGAGACGGCTGTGCAACAGACACCGTCTACGACAAGTTCCGCCCTACGGCCAGCTACAAATGACACCGCCTCTGCTACTTCATCTGATGCTGTGTCGCCTCTCATAACGTCGATTGCTGGCACTGGTGTCCTGCCTGGTGCTTACAATTCGAGCGCAAGTCAGTCGCACATCTGTCCTTGCCCTCTGCAGTCTTGTCTGTACTGACCACAAGCAGCATTGCATACATTTGGCAACAGCACCCTGGACAGCGCATCGCTGCACAACACACTCTTTGTCAAATCCACCCGAACGTCCTCTACCTCACACTTGACCACCTTGTCCAGCTCGTTCATCTCATCCTCTGCCTCTTCTACGAATCTCCACGAGTCAACTTCAGCCCCGACCGAAACAACCGCTTCCGGTGCCGGCAATGGCGTGGCAGGTGGTGCGACCGGAACACAAGCTGCTGCGGCACCCACGACCAGCACCACGGGATCGACGGACAACAACAGCACCAGCCCACCCACCAGCGTTCTCGTCGGGAGCGTTGTGGGTGGTGTCGCCGGACTAACCGTGCTGCTTCTCATCGCCATGCTTCTGGTGAAGTGGAAACGGCAGAGATCCTTGGCGGGCCACAGATTGCTGGATACGGGCAACGATTCTTTGCCTGCTGGGGGGGGCATTGGTGGCGGCGGTGGTGGAGGAAAGAACGGCCCCGGTGGTATGTCTGATCTGCGCACAGCATTTTTGCTGCCGTTTGCCGCAGGACCAACTTGCCTCGCACTACGTGATGGCGCGACGGTGGAAGCGGCGGCGGCGGCTGGGGCCGACGCGAGCCGAGAGGCCAGCACCGAGCGCGGGTTCTACCGGGTCTCGGGAAAGAAACTTCCGTCCGTTCTGGCGCATGGCGGCGACGGTTACGAGGATCCGCGTGCCAGTCTGGCCAGCGAGTCAGCTGTGGTGCACCGCGACTCGCAAGGCTTCTTTGGCGGCGCGGGCGGGCCGTCCACCACGCCCATGTCGCGGTATGCAGTAGGCTCGCCGATGCGGCCTGAGAGCGGCGTGCCTGTGTACCACCAGTCTGGCCCCGGCCGGGCGGTGGCTCCGATGCGGTTGCCGCTGGCACGTCAGGGCTCCTACGTGCACGACGGCAGCATCGCCACCAACACCGTGGACGAGGACGAGGATGATGCACCCTTGTCGACCTGGGCGCCCTCGACGACATCACGACGATCGGTGCCCGTGTCGCCACTGTCTCCCCCGCCGCCCTTGAGCCGCAACAGCCTGGACCCCATTGGCCGGTCGCATGCATCACAAGACGGTTCGCGCGTGTCGCGGGGGTCTGGGTCGCGGTTCATGGAAGTGATCCATTGAGACATGCCATTGCTGTTGTCCCTTTTTCATTATGATCAGAAAGGCCTCTTTTCGATTCTCTACGCTCCTTCGTCACCCGTTTTTTTCTTTTCTTTCTTGACATGCATTGTCGTTTTCCTTTCCTCTTTTTTATTCTTTTTCGCTATTATCATGTGTGTTTTCTTTTTTTTTTCCATTATATCCTCTTCAGCTTTTATCCGGGTTGGGTGCATCATTTTGGGTCTTTCCCTTCTTTCTACCCGCTGTTCTTCTTCTTTCTTCTTCTTCTTCATTCTTCGTTTTATTTGAGCCACCGGCCTTTTCCCTTTCTTCGCTTTCTACCTGTTGTTCATTTTTCTTCAGGTGACATCGATCTTGTTGCCAGCTAGGGTTGTAGGGTTGTATACTTTTCCCATAGAGAAAAGGAAGAACACAATTCTGCATATGCTGTCTAAGCCACCCTCATCGTGAGACGGACCTGAAACGAAAAGAAGAGAGAAAACGGTTGAAATCGGCGGTTGGCCATGGTCAGACGCATCCGTTTCTGACGCTCGGACGAAGAGGAGTAGAAAAAGAAACACGAGAAGGACAAGGGAAGGGGGGGGGAGTGACAAATTCGTTTATGCGCATTGCCTTTTTGTATCTGTGATCCGCGAGATGCCAAGGCCTGCGGGGAGAAACTAAATGGAACCCGGGCTTGGCCATTTGTCCGTCATTTTGTTGGCGGGCGACTTTCCGATTTCGCGCGCCGATTGCGCTGGCTTCTACTTCGTATCTGGCTGTGGCAATGTCTGCAGCGTGTGCTTCGTACGGAGTAAGTCGTTGTCTCGGCCGAGGACCTGTAACCGATGACGAGTATCTCACAGCCCTGCCGTTGTAGCATTGAGCATTGTCTTTAATGCTGGAGGCCGCCCATTGTTTCGTTTTTTTTTTCTTTTTTCTTTCCTTTTTCTTCCCTTTTCCCCCCCTTTTTTCCGATGATGCTCATCCCTTGTCTGTGGCCTCTTCTCCGGCATCTTCTGCCCGTTATTATGCCTGATTTGGAATCTTACTTAGTACGGGCTCTCTCGGAAGGCGCAAATCCCGAGAAACGTAAGATGCGCCGTTCTGCTCTCCAGGCACCCACATGGGCCCCTAACTACGAGACTAGTCCCAACGTAATGGGGCTGGAACGGAGCTCAAATCCTAAACGGACAAGGGGCGTTGACGGTTGGCACGGGCGCTAGGTCACGTTTTTTGATCCTTTGGGGTCGACTTCCTTTGGCGATCCCTTTCTCTGCCGCGTATTTTCTTTCTTTTTTATTTTATTTGCCCGCATATTTTGACAGTTGACAGATTCGCTGCGTTTCCAGAAGACATTGACACCCCTGAACATCGGCCCTGGACCATGCCGGCAGCCCGGCACTCCTAGCGAGAGCCGCAACTCTTATATCCTTTTTGCTTCTCCTTTTTTTGTTTTCTTTTTCTCATCTTTTGCGAGGGCCTCGTCCTACCCTTATATCGCACCCCCCTGGTCACATATGCTCAGCTCCGAAGAACCATGGACCGCACTGTCTCCAACACCGGCCTTTCGCTTCCACCCATTTCCGGGGGGCAAACAATGGCCAACTGCACGCCGCCGCAGCTCTTCGGCAACACGTACGAACGCCTGCCGCCCATCCACCGGCCCGCCGACATGGCTGCTGCCCATGTGTTCGGCGGCGACGTGCACTACGGCTACACAGACGAGGCCAGCGAGGCCAAGCGGCGGAGGATTGCACGAGTGAGTTGGCCAAGGACTCGGACGGGCGCACAGGTAGAGCAAGCGAGAGACTGATGCGACTGGGTCAGGCCTGCGATATGTGCCGCAAGAAAAAGATCAAGTGCGACGGCCGGATGCCGTCGTGCACGCACTGCACCAACTACAAGACCCGATGCGTCTTCACGCAGGTGGAAAAGAAGCGCAATCCACCAAAGGGGTTTGTTGGTCTCCTGGAAGCCTGGAGAAGACAAGCAAACTGACCGCCCAGTGCTAAATACATCGAGGGCCTTGAGAACCGTCTTGCCCGCATGGAGAGCCTGCTGCGCCTGTCCGGCCTTCTCGACGACGAGGACGGGGAGACCGATCTAGGCACCCTCGAGAAGAAGCTGGCTGAGAAGCAGCGCGAAGGCGAGCACGAGGCACGTCTCACGTCCCAGACGGTGTCCAGCCCGACCTCGCCGTCGCAGCACACGACGACAACGCCGGCCAACGAGTCCATGTCCACGCCGCGCAGCTCGGTTCAGTCACCGGGGCCGGGCACCGATGGCGGTTCTGCCGTGGACGGCCATGGGCCGAGCGGTTTTGCTAGCCAGCCGACCAGCGGCGGCGGCCACGACAAGAAGATGACGCTGCCCGGCTTCACGCACGTGGGTAAGAAGGACGGCAAGGACGGCAAGGACGGCAAGGACGGCAAGGAGGAAGAGGCCGAGGCGCTCTCAGAGATGATGTGCTCGCTGGTGACCAACAACTATGGCGAGACGCGCTACATCGGTTCGTCGTCGGGCTTTTCCATCTTCTCGCCCAAGGGCATGCAGTGGGTGAACGAGAAGACGGGTGACGACTCCTTTCAGCGGACGATCTCGAGCGTGTCTCTGGACGACAACAAGTGGACCAACTGGAAGCCCGAGATCTTTGCCGACCTCTTCAGCCGGCCCGTCTTCCGCCCCCTGCCACCCAAACAGGAAGCCCTGTCGCTGCTGACGGACTTTTTCGAAAACTTCAACTGCATGTTCCCGCTCTTCCACCAGCCGACCTTTATGCACCTGGTTGAGCGCCAGTACTCCAAAGACCCGTACCAGGGCTCGGGCTGGTGGGCCAGCCTCAATGTCGCGCTGTCCATCGCCCACCGTCTGCGCGTGATGAGCAACCTGGTGCCGCAGGAGGACGACGAAGAGGCGTGGGCGTACCTCAAGAACGCCATGGCCGTGTTCCCCGAGCTGACGATGCGCAACACGGACCTGCTGAGCGTCCAGGCCCTGCTGGGCATGGCGCTGTTCATGCAGGGCACGCCGAACCCGCAGCCGACGTTTCTGCTGGTCGCGGCCGCCATCCGGCTGTCGCACAGCATCGGCCTGCACAAGAAGGGCACCGGCTTCAACCTGAACCCGATCGAGATCGAGCAGCGCAAGCGCGTGTTCTGGATTGCATACATGCTGGACAAGGACCTGTGCCTGCGGTGCGGGCGGCCGCCGGCGCAGGACGACGACGACATGAATGTCGAGCTGCCGGACGCGGACCCGGCTGACAACATTGGCAACATTCCGCTGGCGGACGGCAAGGGCAAGATGAACCTGTTCCGGGTCATGTGCGAGTTTGCCACGATCGAGAGCCGGGTGTACAAGCGGCTGTACGCGACCAAGGCGACCAAGCAGACAGTGGGCGAGCTGCTGCAGACGATTGGCGAGCTGGACCGCGAGCTAGAGGAGTGGAAGGACCGGATGCCGATCGACTTCCGGCCCGAGCACGAAATCAAGGCATCGCACACGCCGCTGATCCTGCACGTGGTCATGCTGCACTTTACCTACTACAACTGCCTGACCACGATCCACCGCATGTGCGTGCACCACGGCTACTGGACCAGCCGGCTGTCCAACTATGCGATCCAGGGCCGCAACACCAAGCCGCTGAACCCGCGCGTGTACTCGTCTGCGGCGCTGTGCGTGTCGTCGGCGCGGGCCTCCATCTCGCTGCTCAAGTACATCCCGCAGGGCGACTTCTCGTGCGTGTGGCTGATTCTGTACTTCCCCGTCTCGGCGCTGGTCACGCTGTTCGGCAACACGCTGCAGAACCCACTCGACCCGCGTGCGCGCTCGGACACGCGCCTGATGAACCTGGTCGTCACGTTCTTGTCGATGCTGGGCCAGGAGGCCGAAAGCGGCGGCGTGCACCGCATGCTGGGCGTGTGCAGCGAGTTTGAGCGCATTGCCAAGGTCGTGATCGACAAGGCCGAGAAGGAGCACGCCAGCCGGCGCAAGCGGAAGAACCTGGACGCGCACGAGGCGCGGCCGGCCCCGGTCGGTGGTGTTGGTGGTGCTGCTGGGGCGTCTGGGGTGCCTTCACCCTCTTCCCCCCAGCCGCTTTCGCCGCAGGCGCAGGCGCAGGCGCAGACACAGACGGCCGCATCGCGACCGACATCTTCCACGGACGAGGACAGCGCCGCGGCAGCGTCGTACCAGAACACGCCTACAGCGACGCCGGCCGAGGCGGCAGCTGCCGCTGCCACCGCGGCTGAGATTGTCAACGGGCACTACAACCGGACGACGGGCCAGAAGCAGCAGCACCAGCAGCGGAGGAACGGTGGCCACCACGCGGCGGCGGCGGCGGCAGCAGCGGCGGCGGCGGCAGCAGCGGCTGGTCTGCATAGCAACAGCAGTCCGGCGGTTCCTCTGGGCGGCGGCGGCGGCGGCGGGAGCAGTAACAACAGCAGCACATCCTCTCCTGCCGTGCTGTCTGGCGGTTGGGGCCCCGTCAATGCATCGCCCAACTACACGACGGACCATGGAGCGGCTGTGCCGCGGGGCGCGCCGCCGCCGATGCTGCTGGCACCGCTGCAGGCCAATGCGGACCTGGTCTTTGCGTCGTTTGCGGACCTGACGGGCTTCGGCTCCATTCCGTCGGAGATGCCGTCTCAGGTGCCGCTGCCGATGCCGCCGCTGCAGACGGGTGGCCGCGACGGGCTGGCCGGTGGTGTGCCGCTATCGGGGCCGATGGCGGCGACGGCGACGGCAACGGCAACGGCAACGGCAACGGCGGACGCGGCAGACGCGGCAGACACGGCGGTTGTGGCCGTGACAGCAGCCGAAGCAGCGCAGATGCCGTCGACGGCGCTGGGGGCGGATGGGGAGATGCTGGGCAGCGAGTTTCAGCCGTTCCTGCCGCAGGACCTGTTTAGCCTGCCGATGACGCTGGACTGGGACTGGGCGGAGATGAGCGGCGGGGCGTACCCGACGGTGGAAAACGGCAACTTTGATCAGTTCTAGCAGGTAGGCTGTGTGTTGGATAGCAGTTGGGGGGCGGGGGGGGGGGGGGGGGGATGTTTCTGGACCATCTCTGCTCGGACTCGGCGTTTCTTTCTTTTTTTGGTGGGAGGGGAGGGGAGCATTCGGGTTTTTGTCTCTCTCGGGCCGGGTTCTATGTATAGAGATCGGGGGGGGTTGTTTTTTTGTTCTGCTGATTACCCCAAGATCGACATGTTTTATGATGTATGGCACTCTATTGGAGTTGCTTAGGCGCGTGTTCTTACAGGTGCCAGGCGGTGAGGTGGTATTCTGCCAGGATCTGGGCGCTAATGTCCGCTAACGTTCCCTGGATCGAAACCAGGAACCTGCCAAACTTTATTTCGCCTTTTCTCCACCACTTTGTCCCCTGTTTCTCCAAACCTTGAAAACACGTCATTGGTGTCCTTTCTTTTTGGTACCCGTGCTACCCAAAGCATCCATGGCTAGCCAGCCTGAAAGTCTTCATGGCTTAATACTGCCATGTCTGCCATTTTGGTTGCCGCATGTCACCAACTCCGATGAGCTGGCTCTTTTCCCGTTTTATCCAAATCCTGGCTTTACCATCAACCATCTGTTTTTGTCCATCTGAGAGAAAGAGACTTCTAGGTTATTCAAGTTTTCTTCCATTGCTAACAAGGGCTGCAGAGGCCACCGGAACGGATTGGGGCCCCCATGATCTGGCAGGAGCACGAACCCTTGTCGAAACCGAAGGGCCAGACACCAACAAAGAACACCTTCGCATGTGACACCCAGGCCTGTCGTGTGCGTGACGCGTCTCGTTGCCCCAAAAACTACCTTGGACGTTATTGGTGCATTGCCGTGCTTGAGCGCGGGCATTTGGCCATCAGGTGCTGTTTCCTGGCTATATGGTCATCCTCTACCCCCAGCAAAGCCGACCTCGATGCTGACAATCACAGGGACAGACAGACACTGTACCGTCTTGTTCTATGGCTTCATCCAAGTCTGACAAGTTGCGCAAGGGAGACTAACTCTCCAGATGTTTTCTGGCTCTGTCCTTTCTGCAGATGGTCGAAGTGTGTGCGCTGGGGACGAGGCAGACGCTGCCTACAAACGAGCAAGTCTGGATCATTACGGCCCCGTGTCTCTGCTGTATTATGTGCACTATGGAAGACAGCTCGAAGGGTGTGTTCAGGCAAAGCCTCGCACAGACTCCCGCTTTCCTCTGTCCGACGTGTCGGCCACGGACGGGTTTGATTTGCCAATTGGAAAGCCCGTGCATCTGCCGAACGAGAAGATACCCGCTGAACACATCACCCATTCGAATACCCAGCTGGTTCTGCGCACGACCTGTCCCTCATTTCCGGGCCCGAATTACCAGCGATGGTACCGCCGCCGGGCCTGCCCAAGATAGTGAGTTGGGCAGACATCCAAGACGTTTTGGACGGTGGACCGCTGCCCGCAAGGCACGACTTACTCTGGCGCACGGGAGGTTTAGAGGACCTTGAATACGCTGCCAGCTGCTCTGGTGCTGTGCTGTGTGTGTCGGGCACCCAGGTGCACAAACGGGCCAAGGCGGTTGTTTTCCGGAGTTTCAAGACGAGTCTAAAATTGGAAACCGACATTGGCTTCCCGGCAATCAATGTTGGAAACCCTCCAGAGCTGCAGGTTCACAGTGGTTTTGTGCTTCCCAGAGATGATTTACAAGTCGAAAATTGAGTGGGGAGCGAGAGTGAAGCGGTGGCATTTGTACCGCTAAAAGCTACCCACAAAAATAGAGGGGTTAAAGCTACGAACGAGTAAGCACAGTAAGCACGCAACCGCACGATCAATGCCGGATTTCCAATTATCTCTCGGCTGTCTGCTCGATCGGATGTTCTCTGACATTGACAACCAGACACTTGTGCACCATGGCCGACAACGAGTCCGGAGAGGCGCGTGGCATTGTTGTCGTCAGCAACGAAACCACGCCGCTGCTGGGCAGCGGAAGCACGAGCAGCAGAACGAGCAACGGAACGAGCAATGGCAACGGAGGACGCAAGCCAGTGGATGAGCGCCCCGTGGAGCACGACGCCGGCAACGACGGTGCAGCCGACCGCGTGGCCGAGATTGTGGGGGCGGCGGCCGAGACCATGTCTGTGGCGCGGCTGGCGCTGGTCCTGGGCACGGCGTACGTGGGCGTGTTCATGGGGGCGGCGGACGCGAGCGTGATGGCGACGTTGGCGGCGTCGATTGCGAGCGAGTTCCAGTCGCTGCGGCTGATGTCGTGGCTGGCGGCGGCGTACATGGTGGCGAGTGCGGCGTGCCAGCCGGTGTCGGGGCGGGTGACGGACGTGATTGGGCGCGGGCCGGGGCTGGTGATCAGCAACGTGCTGTTTGCGGTGGGCAACCTGCAGAGCGCGCTGGCGCGGGACGCGTCGTCGATGCTGGTGGGCCGGGCGGTGGCCGGGCTGGGCGGCGGCGGGCTGATGTCGATCTCGACGTTTCTGGCGTCGGACCTGGTGCCGCTGCGCAAGCGTGGCGTGATCCAGGGCGTGGGCAACATTGCGTACGGGGCGGGGTCGATGCTGGGCGGCGTGCTGGGCGGCCTGACGGAGGGCGTGGAGATGGGTGGCGGCGGCGCGGGCGGGCTGTTCAGCGGGTGGCGGCTGGCGTTCTGGGTGCAGGTGCCGGTGGCGGGCGTGTCAGCGGCGCTGGTGTACTGGCTGGTGCGGGTGCCGCCGCACCCGGCGGCGGACGACGACACGAGCCACGACGCGTCGGCGTGGGCGCAGCTGCGGCGCATCGACTTCCCCGGTGCGGGCTTTCTGGTGGCCTTTCTGGCGCTGCTGCTGCTGGGGCTGAACGCGGGCGGCACGCTGGTGCCGTGGACGCACCCGCTGGTGCTGACGGCGGTGCCGCTGGCGCTGGCGGCGCTGGGCGCGTTTGTGTGGTGGGAGGCGCGGCGGGCGGTGCACCCGATCATCCCGGTGCACCTGGTGGCGCAGCGGACGGTGCTGGCGGCGTGCGTGACGAACCTGGCGGCCACGGCGGCCATGATGACGTCCATCTACTACGTGCCGCTGTACCTGCAGGTGTGCGGCACGTCGGCGGCGGGCGCGGGGCTGCGGCTGCTGTGCTCGCCGCTGGGCGTGTCGTTCAGCTCGGTGGGCAGCGGGCTGGTGATGAAGCGCACGGGACGGTACCAGCGGATGGGTGTGGCGGCGATGCTGGTGATTGTGCTGGCGTACGTGGTGGCCGTGGCCGGGCTGGTGGTGCCGGGCGCGGCCGACCCGGAGACGGACGGCCTGTTGTCGGTCTCGCGTCTTTGGGTGCTCGCGCCCTTTGCCCACTTCTTCCTCCTCGGCATCGGCTTCGGCGCCATGCTGACGATCACGCTGCTGGCGTGTCTGGCGTCGGTGGCGCACGCGCAGCAGGCGGTGGTCACGTCGGCGACGTACGCGTTCCGGACCGTCGGCGGCACGGCGGGCCTGACGCTGGCCAGCGTGGTGTTCCAGAACACGCTGGCAGCGCAGCTGTGGGCGCACTGCGGCCACCTGCCGGACGCCGCGGCCGAGATTGCGCGCATCCGCGACGACCTGGCGGCGCTGCAGCACCTGCCGCCCGGCTGGGCCGAGGGCGTGCACGCGAGCCTGGCGGCGGCCTTCCGCGGCGTGTGGCTGCTTTCGCTGAGCCTGGCGCTGCTGGGACTGGTGGCCATGTCGCTGGTGAAGCAGCACACGCTGCACTTGACGCTGGCGCGGTCGTGAGCCTGACTCGGGCGCACGCTCGCATTTACATTTGGGGCGATGGGATGGGTCTTTGATTGATCGGGCTATCTGGGTTTCGATTTTTGCTTCGCCGTTGCCCAGCCGGCCGGAAACATAGATTGTCTTTCCCAACCTTGCCAGCCGTCCTGACCGCCCACCCAACAAACCTGCATTTCAAGCACACTCGCACTGGGAAAAGTCCGAGATGGCGGCGGACGGACAGGTGACCTCCTCAAAGTCGACGACGACGTTGTCGCCAAAGACCTCGTTCTGGGCCATGATGTCGAAGTGGTAGCTGTAGCCGTAGTCGTTGGTGTCGCCGACGGCCGGGCACCACTGCTCGTTGCCGTTGTACGGGCACAGGTTGGAGACCATGACGATGATGGACTGGCCGTCGACGCCGCCGGCGCCGCAGGTCGAGCAGGCGGCGTCGCCGGTGGACGTCAGCTTGTAGCACTTGCCGCAGCCGGAGCCGCACCAGGTGCTGCCGGAGGGGTCGAAGAAAGCCTCGGAGCCGGCGGCGGTGTAGACGCCGGTGGCGATGCCGAGTTGCCTGGAGAATTGTTAGAGGAGGGAGGGAAGAAAATAAGAAAAGAAAAAAAAAGACAAAAAGCAGATCCAAGGGCAAGGAAAGAGAGGAGGAACGCACCAGGAGAACAGGCCGCTGTCGGTGCCGCAGCCGCACGCACCCTTGGTGCCGTCGTAGTAGCGCTGGGGGTCAGTTCCTATACTTTGTTCGTTTTTTTTCTCTTTTTCTTTTTTGACTGAAACATACCGTGGTCGTGGCCTTTCCGCTCAGACCGGACGTGACGGCAGCTCCGGAGGAGGCGGCAGGCGCCCTGGAGGAGGACGAGGACGAGGAGGACGAGGACGAGGAGGACGAGGAGGTGGTGGGCTTGGCGGTGGTGGGCTTGGCGGTGGTGGGCTTGGCGGTGGTGGGCGTGGCCATGGTGGGCGTGGCCATGGTGGGCGTGACCATGGTGGGCGTGACCGGGGTGGTCAGCGAGGTGGCCGGGCCCACGGGGTGGGTGTGGTTGTGGCTGTGGCTGTGTCCGTGGCCGTGGCCATGGCCGAACGGGTAGCGCTGGGGCGCCGAGAAGGCCGGGCTGGGCACGGCGTTGTCGGGCAGGTGCGGCTCGGCGGCCGGGGGGACGGCGCAGGCGGTGGCAGCAGAGAGGCCGCTGCCGAGGAGAGCCAGGACGGACAGCTTCATGGTGAAGGGAAGAAGTGAAGTGAAGAAAAGAAGGGAAAGTTTTGAAAAAAGGGAAAAAGTGAACAAAAAAGAACGAAACGAAAGACCAGAACCGAGCTGGCAGGCAAAGCGGGATGCAGAAAAAAAAAGAGGGACTGGCTTGAACTTGCAAGAGGTGGTGGGAGACAGAAGAGCGGGAAGAAGGAAGAAGGAGAGGCCAGCTTCTTTATTATACCTTTATACACGTAGGGTGGTGAGAGAGGCGGCAGCCCGACGCCGACCCCCTTTCATCTTTCATTCGATTGCCCGTTTTGTTTCGATGCCATCCGCGGTCCCGGCGTGATGTCCTGAGGGGCCTGGACCGGCCAAACATGCCCCTGTCGCCCATCATTCCGTCATTTCTCAGCCGCCGTGCCTTGCAGTATTAAGGGCGTGCGTCCCGGGAAGGTTGAAACATGCCTAAATGGGACGGGGGGGGGGGCAGCTTCGATGGGACATTCCGCCAAGGGAAAAAAGGACAATGGACATGGGATCAGTCCAGCGGCCTGTCGTCTGTGTGACACGGGGCGACGGGCGAGTTTCTCCATCGAGGGACCGGACGGTTGTTTTTTTTTTTTTTTTGTTTTTGATAAAGGGGCCGTCCGTTCCGTTTCCGTTTCCGTTTCCGTTTGTTATTATTTTTCTTTATTTTGTCATATGCTCAGTTCGCCCGTTCTTTCCGTCGCATTCTGCATTCTGCTCTCTTCCTCGTTGCTCTGCCAGGTGTGCCCCGTCCATCCCATCTTCTATCTGGCAACCTTAATTTGACTCCACACGGCACATGGCCCAGAAACGTTGGTCGGTTTCACGTTCGCAGACGGCCGGCCCCACTTCTCCCTCCCAGGGGCGGTGGCACCGAGTAAACAACGAAATGGGCAGGTGGGAGGGCAGGTGGGAAGGCAGGAGGGAAGGCAGGAGGGAAGGCAGGAGGAAGGCAGGAAGGAAGGCAGGAGGGAAGGCAGGGGGCCAAGACAGGCGGAAAGAGGTTGTTTGGGCCTGTTGCCGAATACGGAGTAGACCCTAAACCGCCCGTCACGACGGACCGGCCTGTGTCCGATGTCCGGGTGGGGCCGCTGTCAGCTAGTTTTACGGGCACCCAAACCAGACATCCGGGAGGGAAATCGAGACTCGTCGAATCTGGCCTGAACACCCTGCTCAACCTGCTCAACCGCCGTCCTCAGCCACCATGCCACGTCCCCGTATCTTGCTGCTGGGCGTCATTGTCCAGTGCGTTCTTGCACCGCACACAAGCATACAGTACCATCCCAGCTGACCCTCCCCCCCC
>PCDN01000002.1:1180662-1212849 GCA_002778105.1 Ceratocystiopsis brevicomis
CCCCCCCCCCCCCCTCCCCGTCTTATCAGCTCCCCTTCTACGGATGGACGGCTGGGCTTGCACAACAACGTCCCTGCTCGTCCGGCCCTCCGTTTCCTCCGCGGTCGTCCCTTCTGGGCCGCCATCTCATACAAGGATACATGCGTTGTCTCCTCTCTGGCAACCCCTCGTCCACCTTTCCTCCACTGCGTACACGGTCGCTCTCCCGCTCGCCTCCCTTCAGACGGATCTTCTGTGCAAGGCACTGGTTCTCTTCCTGCTCCGCCCCTCTCCTCCCGCCCTCACCCCCCGTCCCCCAGTTGGCCCGACTCGGACTCACCAGCCTGCGTCTCTACGCCCTTCCCCCCCCCTTCCATACACTCTACACACATCCGTATTCTTCTCAACCACGGTCGTTTCCGCCTATTGATTTTTCCTGCGTGCTTGGCACCTGACACTCGTTTGATACTGTTCCCTCGTTCCGTCTGCTGTTAACCTCGTCTCTCGTTCTTTGTCTCCCATATCGTCGCTCGTTACCGGAGTCGTCCTGCACGTTTCCTTGTACGTTATTAGTATTGTTGATAAACGGAGACAGCTCACGCTGCACCGCTTGTCTCCCCCTCCCCCTCCCCAAATGCCCCCCCATCCCCTCTGCTCGCTCCCACGCATGTCGAACCCCGGCTTTGAGGCGCCGTTGTCCCATGCGACGGAGTGGTCCCAACCGTACTCGTTCTTGCCGGCGATCGAGTCGGTCTTTGCGCCACAGCTGTACAGCGACCCGGCCCCGTGTCAGCAGGCAATCAGCGGCATCAACAGCACAGTGAGCAGCAGCAACCGCAGCAGCAGCAACAACAACAACAACAACAACAACACCAACACAACCCTCTTTCTAGACAGGCAGCACAGCGTGGGCGATGAAGGCGCTGTAGCGGATGAGACCGTCGAGGCAGAGACAGTAGACAGCCCAGCGCGTCAGCAGCAGCACCACCAGCCGCCGTCGCCACTGGGCGAGCCGATGCTGCTGGCGGAGAGCTGCTACGCGCCCAGCCACGCGCCCAGCCATGCAGCCGACCTGTACGAACAGACCGCTGGCGACTCGGGCATGGTACTGCCACAGCAGCCCGACCCAACGATCGGCGCCTATGGGAACGCAGGCAGGGGGGGAGTGGACGAAGACGGCGAAGACGGCGAAGACGGCGAGGACGACGAGGACGACGAGACGGCCGGTGGCGGCGACGGCGGCGGCACAAACAGCGACGCAGACGAAGAGGAGGCGGCCGTGGTGACGGTGCCGCAGACAACGTCAGAGCGCATGGCGCAGCGCCGCAAGATGAAGCGCTTTCGGTTGGTTCTCTCCCTTCCCCTTCCCCTTGATGCGCCCGCGGCCACATCTGACCAACAGCCTCACGCACCAGCAGACGCGCTTCCTCATGAGCGAGTTCTCCAAGCAGCCGAACCCCGACGCCGTGCACCGCGAGTGCCTCTCGCGCCAGATTCCCGGCCTCA
This sequence comes from Ceratocystiopsis brevicomis, assembly GCA_002778105.1. NCBI lineage: Eukaryota > Fungi > Ascomycota > Sordariomycetes > Ophiostomatales > Ophiostomataceae > Ceratocystiopsis > Ceratocystiopsis brevicomis. The sequence goes on from PCDN01000002.1 coordinate 1,182,148, forward strand.
GCCCGCGCCAGGTCCAGGTCTGGTTCCAGAACCGCCGCGCCAAGATCAAGCGCCTCGCCGCCGACGACCGCGAGCGCGTCATCAAGATGCGCGCCGTGCCCGACGACTTTGACAACATCCAGGCCCTGCACTCGCCCTACGGCGCCGTCCACGGCCTCGGCGCCCCGCCGCTGCCGCTGGCATCGCCCGTCGACTATGTCGGCACATCCTACGCCGACCAGCAACCGTCCTATCCGCAGCATCGGCAACCACCCCTCCCCGTCGCTGCGCCGCCCAGCCTCGGTCCGGCCTTTTCCCTCGGCCCGGCCTTTCCCATCCCGCCCACCCCGGCGCCGGTGCCGGGAAATGCTCGCTTTGGCCGTGTACCCACGGTGCCGTCATCAACTGCATCGTCCTCGTCGTCGTCCATGTCGTCGTCCATGTCATCGCTCTCGTCGCTGTCGTCGTCCGCTAGCAGCAGCGGCAGCAGCAGCGGCGCTGTGGTGGTCATGGACAGCGACCCGCGCAGCCGGCCCCTGCCTTTCCTGCAGCCGCTACGGCCCAGCATGGCGTGGAAGAGTGACGCAGTATTCGACTTTTCCGCCTTGGCCGATGGACAGGCACTCCCACCACAGCAGCCGGCGCAGACATCGCCCTTGTCCTTCTTGCCGTCGACCGCGGCAACAGTCCCGCTGCAATTCGACGGCAACACAGCCGCAGTGCGCGCGCCGTCCTTCTGGGGATTGCCGCAGCGGTAGATCGGTGCTGTCGTTGTGTTTTGTCTCTTTCTCTTTTTTGGTGTAGAGTGTTTTTTTTTTGTTCTGGTCTGTCTTCTTGCTTGCTTGCCTGAATCCGATGATGTCGACTGATCGGGTGTATTCCAAAATAAAACTGCCCCAATGATTTTCCATGCTGCTCATTTCGGCGTCGGGTTTACACTCCGGCTGCTCGTCTGTCCCCGCAGCCGGTTGTGCATGCCCGTCCAGCCCGGTGCCGCGGGCTGCATTTCAATCGCCACCATATCGTCGGTGTCGGCACTGCCTCTGCTGGGGCTGTGGCGAGGCACGGTGGACGCGATAGGCAACCCTTGCTCTCGTCTGTCGCCGTGTCTCTGCCTCGTATCGTTGCTGTCGTTGTTTTCGTCGTCGTCCTCCCCCCCCTCACCACCACCGCCGCTCACGCTCTCCATCGTAAAGGGACTCGCCGTCGGTCCATCCAGAACGGCCAGTGCACGCGCCGAAAAGAAGCGCGGCAGCAGCCAGACGCGCACCGGCACCAACAGCAGGATGATGACAGGGAAGCCGACGGCGGCGACCGTCTGTGTAATGGCAAACGTGGCGCCAAAACCGGCGAGCGAGACGGCCACAAAAGCCCACACGGTGCGGTGGCGCAACCAAACGGGGCCGTCGCGGGCCGCCAGCTGCAGCAGCGGGTCGCTGCGCGGCGTCAGCGACGCGTCGCGCACGAGGAAGAGCAGCTTGGCAGTGATGCCGTTGGACTCGAGAGCCTGCACGCCCATGACGAAGAAGAGACCGGCCAGGACGGCCTGGGGGATCAGGTGCAGCACAACCAGCAGCGGGCCCGTCATGGTGCCGAGCGTGAGTAGGCCCTGGGCCAGGTTGGAGATGCGCTGTTCAACAACATGCGTGACGCGCGCGTGCGCGAGCGCAGCACTGCGGGGGTGGCCCTTGAAGGAGGCGTCGGCGTTGTCGGCGTTGTCGGCATTGTCAGCGCTGTCTTCGGCGACCATCTCCTCCACGCCATCACCGTCACCATCACCGTCGCCACCTTGGACCAGCTCGGTCACGCAGAGCGACGCCGTGTGGAAGGGAGCCTGCGGAATCAGGCCGTTAGGAAAGGGCAGGCCCAGCAGGCCAGCCACGCCGGTGGTGAGTCCGAGCAGGAAGAGGTCCCAGTGAAAGCCGGCCGGCTTGCGCAACGGAAACTCGGTGCCCTGGGCAATCAAGGAGGACACTGCGCTGTCAGTGGCGCGCACCGATGCAGATGCAAATGCAAAAAGAGAAACACGCACCGTTGTGATCAAAGTAGAAGAGCACGGTCAGCAGCAGCGCAAACGGCAGCGCCACGAAGACGTCGCCAACGTTCAGGTGCCAGAATTCGACCAGCCAGGTGTGGCGGCCGTCGGCGTGTGTGGGCTCAAAGGCGATGCCGGTCGGCAGTACGGCCAAGGGCACGCCGCGCATGCGGCCAATGTGCACGAAGCCGGAGAAGAAGACGACGGTCAGCGGTGTGCCATAGTCCTTGAGAAAGACGCGCACCGGGTGGCGGAAGAGCGTGCTGTGGCCCAGCACGCCGCACAGGTAGGCGACGCCAAAGACGGCCAGGGCAACAAAGATGGACAGGTAAAAGGGCGCGGCGTCGCCCAGGCGCTCCAGCACCTGGATGCCCTTTTGCAGGTAGATCAGCGCAACGTAGAAGCCAAAGACGTCGCAGGGGAAGCGTGTGACGTAGCGCAGCGCGTTGCAGGCATTGGTCGCGGCCAGGATCCAGTGCAGCACCAGCGACCACAGGCCGACCCAGCACATGAAGGCGAGGTAGTCGGTGCCGCGGGGGGTGATGATGTCGTAGACGGTGTAGTTGAACACGGTGATGGGCCCCGTGACGCCGACAATGACAAGTGGCTGGCATGCCAGCACGGAGAAGACGACGGCGCCCAGGACCGACGACAGCAGCACCTCGTTGACGCCGTACTGCATGTGCGTCTTGGTGAACATGTCGAGGGAGAAGGCGAGGGCGGGGAGGATGCTGAGGGTCAGGGAAAAGAAAAAAGGAAAAAGCAGATAGGGGCAGCATAGAGCAGAAAGACTCACTTGGCAAAGTACATGTACACGGTGGCCGGCACCACGCGGTAGTCCCACGCATCGAGCCAGTCGCTGGCATAGTACGGCAGCCGGCGGCGCACGTCGCGAACCATGCCACGGCCAAGGCGAATCTTCCACCAGGCCTGCCGCCGTTGAGATGCCGCGGCCATGGCTGGAGCTGGAGCTGGTCTGCGTGGCCGTCGCCGGGGCAGTCCGGGGCGGTTGGCCGGAATCGGCGTTGAGCTCCGGGACCACGCTCCGGCCCAGGCGGGAGTGGGGGGGGGGCAGAGGGGGGAAAGGGAAAAAGAAGCAAAAGGGAGAAGAGAAGGACGAAGAAAGATAGGGCGAAGTACAACGGACGAAGAGAGCTGAGAAGTTGACAGAATTGAGGAGGAGAGAAAAGAAGAGAAAAGAAAGAAGAGCAAAGCTGCAACGATCGGCGGCAGGTGCAGGCCGGTGTTTTGTGGGTCCGTTCATTCATTTTAGTTCTTGAATTTATTTTTATTTTTTATTTTTTAATTTTTTTGCTTCTTCCTACGGTTTTTTCTTCCTTTCCACTGCCTAGTAGTCGTAGAAGCCCTTGCCGGCCTTCTTGCCCAGCCAGCCGGCGTCGACCATCTTGCCCAGCAGCACGCTCGGGCGGTACTTGCTGTCGCCGGTCTCGCGGTGCAGCACGTTCATGATGGCCAGGCACGTGTCCAGGCCGATGAAGTCGGCCAGCAGCAGCGGGCCCATGGGCACGTTGGTGCCGTTCTTCATGATGGCGTCGATGCTGTCGCGGTCGCCGACGCCGGTCTCGAGGCAGATGACGGCCTCGTTGATGTACGGCATCAGGATGCGGTTGGCCAGGAAGCCGGGCGTGTCGGCCGACGTGGACGGCACCTTGCCCATGGCGCGGCACAGCGCCAGCGCCGTCTCGAGCGTGTCGTCGCTGGTCTGCAGGCCGCGGATGATCTCGACGCCCTTCTGCACCGGCACCGGGTTCATAAAGTGCGTCGACACCACGCGCGCCGCCGCGTCTGCGCGCTGCTTGCCGGCCGCCGCCGCGATCTTGGTGATGGAGATGGAGCTCGTGTTGGTGGCCAGCACCGCGTGCGCCGGCGCCACGGCTGCCAGCTGCCCGAAGAGCGAGAACTTGAGCTCCGGGATCTCGGGCACCGCCTCAATCACAAAGTCCACGTCCGCCAGCGGGTCCAGCGATACCGACGGCGTCAGCCGCGCGCGTGCTGCGTCCGCGTCCGCCTGCGCCAACCGGCCCTTGCTCACGTCCTTGGCCAGCAGCTTGTCAGCAAAGGCGAGGCCCTTGTCGAGGGAGGCCTGCGACGCGTCCACCACAGTGACGGGAATGGCGGCCTTGGTCGCGACAACCAGCGCGATGCCGAGGCCCTGGGTCGTCAGACATTATTCGACAGACCAAAAAAAAAAAAAAAAAAAGAGAAGCATCAACAAGAGAAACCGCACCATCTGGCCCGCACCGATAACACCAACGCGCTTCACTTCTGCCGCCGCCCGGGCCGGCGCCGAGCTGCTGAAGCAGCGGCGACCGGCCTGCTGTGCGGCTGCGCAGCCGAACCGGGAGAAACTCTGCATCGTGTGTCGGGGGACAAGGGAAGTGAAAGGGGGCGAGAAATCGGCTCTAGGGCGCTGCTGAACACGATCAATCGGACTGAACAGAGAAGAGAGAATGGACAATAGGCTCGCCGGCCCGGAAACAACGGTTTGGCTGCTGCTTTTCGACCTCGGCCTGTTCGGGGGTTCAGGCCCCACGTGGGGAACGAAGCCGAGCAGCGGCTATGCGCGGGCCCCAGACGCCCCAGATTGTATCACGTGTCAAATGTGTTGATGATCAGTTAGTTCTATAACTGCTTCGACAAAGACGTCCCGCCGACCGGCAAGCGACATCATGATGGCACGATGGGAGCTTACGTGCCGACAAAACTACGGCGAAGGCGAATCCGGACAACTGCCGAACATCATCCTGATCAAATGCCAAGATGAAGAAAGCATCAGAGTGAAAGCAGCCATTGAGAGTGATCCAACCAGGATCAGGACCAGGGTCGCGATCGCGACCGCGGACCATCACCGCCAAGACAGAAGATTACTGTGGGAAAAAAACACTGCCTTCACTCTCCTGCACCGCCATTTTTTTTGGTCTTTTTTGGGTGACCGCCGCTTCTGCCTTGGCGGTGGGGTGCGGCCGTCGTGTATCTTATGGAGTAGGATTCGTACTCAAAACGCGTGGGCTTATGTGTGGCGGAGCCCCGGCGCCGCAGCAACCGTTTTATTTCTGCGGCTGAGCGAACGCTCCTCGTTGGTGGGGCGCCACACCTATTCTCGTCGCTATAGCTGTTGCCTTGCGCGCCTGAAATTTCTCCCCTACGCTTGTTCTTGCCTCTCTTCTGCCTCTCTGTCTCTCTGCGCGCGCGCTCTCCTCTTTTTCTGCTGCTCTTTTTCTTCCTCTTGGTCCTTCTTCGGTCAGCGTCTTCTCTTTTTTTTTTTCTCTTGCTCTCTCCCTCCTTGTCGGCCTCTTCTCGCCGACCATCTATCTCTCCATATTGCCCCCCCCCCCCTTTGTTTACTTTTCTTCAAAGCTGCTGCAGCTACCTGAGACCAGTCTCGTCTCGCGACAGAACCCCCTCCCTTTCCGTCTTTGCTCCTCAGCCAACGACCCGGACGGCGAACACAGCCTGCCGGCGCTCTCTACCCCTTCTCCTATCTCCTTTCTCCGGCAGCCCTCCCTTTGCTCCCCCGGCTCCCCCTGCAGCCATGGCCGAAGGCTCGCGCATGAATCCAGACTGGCTGCCGCTGTACAAGCTGATTGCCCATGTCACGCAGATCGTCTTCTCGTTCATTGCGTGGATCCTCGAGATCGTCGTCTTCCGGTCTGACAAGGCGTCCATGACCGGCTCGAGCGGCTGGGCCTTTGCAGTGGTGCGTTTGCGTAGAAAATGGAAGCGAAATGGAAACCACGCTGACAGACAGTGCTTCCTCTCTGCGCCCGCATGGGTCTACCTCATCGGCGCGCCGCGCTATCCCCGCACGCGCCGGCTCGCCCATCCCTACGCCATGGTGGCCGTCGACATCCTCTTCCTGATTATGTGGCTGTCTGCCTTTGCCGCCCAGGCCTCGTACAACTCAACGGGCAAGTGTGGCCACGGCTGCGGCATCAGCAAGGGTGTCGTCGCCCTGGGTGTATTTAACACGTACGTGCACAGGCGGCAGAGGAAAGCCCTTTCCTTCCCCCCCCCTTCCCAAACTGACGACTTCTAGTCTTCTCTTCGGCCTCACCACCTTCTTCAGCCTGTACACCGTCAAGTACTACCAGTTCCACGGCGAGCTGCCCGGCTACGGTAACCTGTCCACCAACCGCAAGGGTGGCAGCGGCGAAAACATCGACCCGGACATGGCCGCCTTCTCCACCAACCTGCACGACGACGAGCCGTATGCGCGCATCAACGACGACGACACTGAGGCTGGTGCTGGCTACGGCCACGACACTCCGGCCTACGACTACCACGGCAGCACCGCGGCCACCGGCGGCGGCTACGGCGGCGGCGGCAGCACTGTCGGCTACGGCGGCGGCAGCACTGTCGGCTATGACGCCCACAGCACAACCAGCTACGGCGGCGCCGGTTCCATCCACGATGCCAGCCACGTCCCGCTCAACGACCCGTTTGACGAAGGCCACAACCTGCGCCCGGCGGCGAGCGCCACGTCATTGGGGTCCTCCGCAGCGTACGCGCCGTCCACCACCTACGACGCCAGCCAGCCGGTCCGGTTTCCGGACGCGGACTACAACCGGCATTGAGGTCGGGAGGGCGGAGTGGGGAAGACGGTTGGGAGGAAGGGCTGGGATGGCACACACACACACGCCGGTTGGATTTCGCATTTCCCCCCTACGCGTCCCTTTTTTTTTTCTGATTGTTTTGGCCTTTGCGTTGCGGTGTATGCTCTGGATACCACCATCTTGGTTCGGGATTTGTTGTTTTACGATCATAGACACGATGCAAGCTTTTGTTTTGTTTATTTTTCTTTCGTGGCTGCTGCTATCGCTCAGTCCAGCCTCCAGACGCCGCCCTCGGACAAGATGTGCACCTCGCGCTTCTCGTCGATGCTGCGGCGGCCGGCCTCGAGGACGGCCGTCGTGGCGATCGTGTTGGCCAGCGTGGGCAGGCCCTTGGCGTCGAGGTCGGCCGGCGTGAGGCGGCCGGCGTTGACGGCGCGGCAGCCGTCGACAAACTTCTCGATCGACAGGTAGCCGTAGCCGGTCTGGCCGGCAAAGTTGCCGTCCTCGTCGGGCGCGTAGCGCATGTAGAAGGGGTTGTACCACACGAGCTGGCCGGCGCTGTCGTCGGCCACGTCGTAGCCGCGCTTGGCCTGGTTGATGCGGATCTCGCCGTCCTGGGCCAGGTAGTGGAAGTACTGGTTCGAGTGCACGCCGGCCTTTTGCGGCGCCGTCCACGACGCCGTGTACACGCCCGTGCCCTGCTTCGGGTGTGCCTCCGTCGGGTCTGTTGTCGTCTTCTGCCAGCGCACCAGCAGTGTGATGGTGTCCTCGGTCTGCGGCGCGCAGCCCAGCGCGTTCGTGGCCACGCCCGTCGACGCGGCACCCGTCACCGACACCGGTACGTAGCCCAGCGGCGTCACCATGGACTCGCACACGTCCACGTGGTGGCTGTTGAGGTAGTACGAGATGTCCGAGTCGACCCCGGCCCAGGCCCGGAACGTCTCCAGCTGCGACTTGGGCTGCGACATGTAGCTGTAAAAGTAGTTGAAGTCGCCCAGCTTCTGCGCGCGCGCGCGCGCGTCCGCGTACGCCGGGTCGAAGCGCTTGTGGTGCTCAATGTACACGTACACGCCATGCTTGCGCGCCGCCTCGATCAGCGCCACGTGGTGCGCCAGCGTCATGACCGCCGGCTTCGTGATCATCACGTGGATGCCGCGCTCGATCGCGTACAGCGCAATGGGGTAGTGTGTCGGGTCCGGCGTGAAGATGGTGATGGCGTCGCCCTTGCTGAGTGCGTCGATGGCCGCCTTGTAGGCCTCGGCGTCCCGCACCGTGTCGGCCGGGTACGACGCAAACGACGTGTCCAGTCCGTTGTACACCTCGGCAATGTTCTTCTTCAGGTGCTCGCCTGGGACGTCGTCAGTTGGGAGGACCCAATAGGACAGGCAGCACAGTAGGGCGGCACACTTACGGATCGCCGGGAACTTGGAGCCCGTCGTGCCGGCCATGGACAGCTTGCCGACCTTGCCGCGCCGGCGCAGGTCAAACAGACTCAACCCCACAACGCCGACCTTCTTGTCCGAGCCCGACGCACCGGTGCCGACAAACCCAGTCGTGTACTCGCCCGTGCCCACCTGCGCACGGAGTCAGTTGGCTGGTCCGCTGGTCCGCTGGCCAGACAAGAGCTGCCACTTACCATGAGCACGTTGAGAGGCTCCATTGCGCCTGACGTCGCCATGGACAAAAGGTTGCTCCGTGCGGGCGACAAGGGAGGATGGGGATGCTCAAGATGCTGTGGAAGAAAGAACACCGGAACAGGGACTGGAACTGGGGCTGAACTGGACAAAAAAAAAAAAAAAAAAGAAACGAGATCAGCCTTTCTGTAGGCGACATCTTAGTCCGCGTCCCTGTGCCGTCGCGGAGGACGGGACGCGGCGGCGGGCGAAAGTCATTGGCCAGCCTGACGGAGAAATAGAGCTCATGCGAGCAGAGGCCAGGGTCTCTCCTCTCTGTCACGCGGGAACCGACACGTATCTTGCATTCGGAGCACGGTCGCTTGCTCCTTCCCCATCACCGAGAGCTACCCCGCCCCCACACCTTCCGGTTGGAGATTAGATACTTTGTATCGTACGAACTCGTAGATTTCCACTGCAGCTATTGCCATTCTGTCCAGAACAGCAAGGGGCTTTTTTTCTCGACACGATTGATCCCCTTGTCGCAGCACTCCGGTATCGCCGCGTCGCCGGCCCAGACCGACTTCCAGCACCCGCTCCGGCGTCTGCGGCGGCCGGGCCCCTGCTAATTGGCGGGAAAATGCATCTCTCTATTTTTCCGCCGCTAGCACGACCAGAATCATCGTTCCTGGTTTCTTCAGATCCGGGGCAGCCATGCCACGCGACAAGAAGGAAAGCCTCGTATCCAGCGGTCATTACTCCCCCCCCACGAGCACGACACGACCGGGCACAAGCACGACGGCACGCCCTGGCCGACAACTGCCGCAGACGCCCTGCTTTTTGTCCCCAGACCGTCTACGCGGTCGCTTGCATCCTTCCTGTCAGCTGTCCGGATGTTGGTCCCTGCAGGTAACCGTGAGTGTCATCCAGTATGCCGAATGATGTTTGCAGACGCTCCGTGCTTGGCGCGTTTCGGTCGAATGCCCTGCGAAGCCCACGGGATCGTTTGCCTGTTTTCCCCCTTTGCGGGCTTCTAGACCTATACAAGTAGACGTAGACGCATTTTTTTTTCTTTCTCCTTCAACTCCTCTTGCTCTCCTCTTATTTCTCGCACTTCTCTTCCTTCTCTTTCTCCTCTGTGGCTTTGGCTGTTTCTATCTCCTTCTCTTTTCACTTCACTAGCACTAGCTGTCGTACCCTGCTCTCTCTTTGCCGCTCCTTCGACCCTCCTCCGACCCTCCTCCCATCACAATGACAGAGAACGACACCTCTACCACGTCCCGGCGGCCGCTGCCGTGCGGCATCTACGCACCCACCATGACCTTTTTTGACCCCGTCACCGAGGACCTCGACATCCCCACCATCAAGAAGCACGCCGTGCGCCTTGCCGAAGCCGGCCTGGCCGGCCTCGTCACCATGGGCTCCAACGGCGAGGCCGCCCACTGCACGCGCGAGGAGAAGCTGGCCGTCACCGAGGCCACGCGTGCCGCACTCGACGCCGCCGGCTTCACGTCCATGCCCATTGTCATTGGCGCCACCGAGGGCAGCGTGCGCGGCACCGTCGAGCTGTGCAAGCGGGCCGCCGCCGTCGGCGCCGACTACGCCCTGCTGCTGCCGCCGTCCTACTTCCGCGCGCAGATGGACGAGGCCGCCATCCACCAGTACTTTGTCGACGTCGCCGACGCCAGCCCGCTGTCGCTCGTGCTCTACAACTACCCGGGCGCCGTCTCCGGCATCGACATGGACTCGGACCTGCTCATCCGCCTCGCCGCCCATCCCAACATTGTCGGCACCAAGTTCACCTGCGGCAGCACCGGCAAGCTGACCCGCGTCGCGGCCGCCGTCCACGCCAAGACGCCCAAGGACCCCGCCGCCGTGCAGCAGGACCCCGCCGCCTACATGGCCTTGGGCGGCATCTGCGACTTCACCGCCCAGACCGTTGTCAGCGGCGGCAGCGGCATCATCGCCGGCGGCGCCAACGTCATGCCCAAGGTGTGCGTGCATGTCTGGAACCTGGCCGCCGCCGGCAAGATCGACGAGGCCGCCGCCCTGCAGAAGATCCTCTCGCGCGGCGACTGGTTCCTCACCAAGGCCGCCATTGCCGGTACCAAGCAGGCGCTGCAATCCTACTTCGGCTACGGTGGCTATCCGCGCCGCCCGCTGCAACGTATCGACGACGCGCGCATCCAAACCATCAAGGAGGGCATCGCCGAGGTCATGGCCCTGGAGAAGACGCTGTGAGAAGAAACGTGTAGGCCCGTCTCATTGGGATTCCCCTTTTGTTTGCGGCGCTCCGCGTCTTGATGCCGCCGCATAAACCTACAGTTAATGGAAAGAAAGCAAAAATGCAAACTGCAGATAGGCGTAGCAGCTGGAGCGTCCCGTGTCTTGGTTGTCTTGACACTGTTGGTTCAGAGCTTCCAAAATTCCCGTTTTCGGAAAATGGTGTAACACACACCCACCCCACTTTCCAGTTACAAGCTAAGATGCAGGGCAGATAAATAAAAGATTTGGATTCGAACAGGAGCCATTTTCCAAGACAATCCATCCATTGTCCACAAGAAGGCTCCCCCTTTTCTTCCAAGCGCTGGCCGCAAAAAACCAAATACAACAAGCAAAAATTGATCAACCGAACAAGTCCCAACCAAGCACATGCAAGACAAATCATCGCTAATGCAAAGATCCAATCCATCCATCCATCCATCCATCCATCCTTCGTCCACCACAACGTCCTAATACCCCGTAATCCATAAAACAAAGTGATACATAAACACATAACATTGTCATCCATTTCATCAGCCCCATATGTTTTCGTCTCTTCGGTGCGAACCTCCGCACCAGTAACAGAAAATCAGTAGAGAGGAGAGGGAAAAGGCAGAGAAGTTGTGTTTGAAGCTGAACACATAACGTCATCTGCTTCAAAACATAATCCATTCCACCTCAACACCAGGACCGCCTATGCAGCGGCCCCAGTGGAACGGCCCATAGCGCATAGCACCGCCGGCCGTCTTGCCGTCGTCATGCCCCTCTTCGGACCACAGCCGTTCGAGCACGTCGAGGGCAGCCAGGTTGTTCATGTACCCCGAGCGTGACATGATCTCGCGGCACTTGGACCGAACAAGGCTCTGCTGCAAATCGTTGACACATTCGCTGCCTGCAACAAACAGCGGCCACAACAAGAACTTCTCGGCCGTTGAACCAGCCTCGAGGCTGGTTGCGTAATACACCACCTGACTAACAAGGTTGCGGAAGTTGTTATGCGTCGATGGAAGGTTGGGGCTGCCTAGTCGCTCCGTGTAAAGCAGGGCTGCATGCCGGAACGCCTGGGATAATGACTCTAGATCGCGCAACTGCCCGTTTGTAGGTCCATGGGGTCCTTGAAGGGATGCCACAAACCGCTGGGGGTCGAACTCCCACGACTGCAGCGCAATGCGGGCTTGCTTCCACTCGCGCCAAAACGCAGACCGTGGCTCATCCAGCCCCGAAGGCGAAGAAAGGGAGCCCTGCGCCAGCCCGTCGTCTTCGTCTGTAGCTAGATGCAAATTGCTAGCGTAGCTCTGGGCCCGGTGCAGCACGCTGCCTCCGGCAGGACTGGTGCTGTTGCTGCTCATAACCAAAAGGTTCTGCACGGGACGGTTTTGTGCCAGCAAATTCAATCGGCCCAACTTGCTGATCGTGCGAAACAGCTCACGATCACAGCCCACCAGATTCTCAGCACCAGGGGGGAGTAGCTGCGCATCGGGCATGACGCCAAAAAATGAAGTGTTCAGCTGCGCTTCACGGTCATTGATGCTTGCTGAGATCGAATCGAAGTAGGTGAAAATCGCCTCCATCCATGCGCAGTCGCGGGACGGAGGAAACGGTGAGGTTCGCCGAAGACTGAGAATCTTTTTGACACCAGCAAACTGCGTGTGGAAACGTGCAATGCCCGATTCGGCCAGGCGGTAATGGCAGAGCAGGAGGATGGTACCCAGAACAGAATCGTGGCGGGACCGGACCGGGTCATTAAGCTGTTCGTTCAAGAGATGCACCGCCAGATTCCGGTGTTGGTACTCCTCCGAAACCGATAGATCCTCGTTGCCGGAACCGTCGTCGGATGTCTCGGGGAAATCGCCCATGCTTTGCCCGAAGCTGAGCTTGCGCTTCATCCGCAGGTTACACGAGGCGAGTGCGCAGATGGCGTGCTGCAGGCTGCGGCTGCCACGTGCCAGTTGCATGATGTGAGCCCGGTATGGGTTTGCTGGTCCGTCAATCAACACCATCGACGGGCACATCGTATTCTCGTAGTAATCCATAAAAAAGGGCATCTTCGCAATAAGATCCGTATTAAGAGGCAGGTTTTGGTCATCCATCATGGCCGGCCATGCTGGTGCCAAGGATGCTGACTGCATCCGAGGCGAACATTCGCCAGCATCCGTGTATGAGTCCCAATACTGGCCAGTTGACTGGGCACTTGTGCTGTACACATCCACATCCCGCGGTGTTCCTGGCCCTAGATACGTTGTTAGCGAATATGGCTATTGCCTCCGCTGCGACCTTTATAATAATAATAAAAACCCACCAACAGAGTCACACTCCTGAAGAAGCTTCGCACTTAAGGTTGCACCGAAGGCTTCGAGGTGTGACGATGTCAGACTTGACGTCTGCTCCGACGAGCCGTAGGCAAGACCCGGGTAGGATGTGGGCGCCGATCGTGGCTCGAAAGGCAGGCCGGCAGCAGGGCTCTGTGGGATGGGGGAGTTGTGGCCGGTAATGCTGTCGTAGCCAGTTCCAACAGGGCTTGGCACAAAAACCATCTCATCATGCGAGAAGGCACGGCCCAGGGGTGACATATAGTCCACGTCGCTTAGAGAATCAACAGACGCCGAGAGATGGTGCTCATGCGCCACGGAATCACGGACAAAGCCATGCCCGGAGCGATGCTGGTGAGGCAACTGGACATGGAGGGAGGGCTGATGATGAGCGTGAGACCGGCGCTGCTGATGATGCTGAAGTTGAGTCGACCGATGCACGTTCGACGACATACTGTCGATTGGCAGAGAAGTAGGGTAGGGCGACACAGGCGGCGGGGGGGCGGGCGTGGCAGCGGCAGTGGCAGTCCAGCTGTGTTCTGCGATGGGCATTGGAATTGAAATTGGCGTGCGAAGAGAAGCAGACGTGGTCATGGAATGGCCAGAAGACAGCTGAGACAGGCTGTAGCTGTTATAAGGTGTGTTGGGGGTAGAAGGCGAACGCTCGTAGGCAAAGTAACCGCTGTCTTCGTGGCGGAAGCTGTGCGGCGAGAAAGAGCCCATAGGCGTAGCCACAGCAGATGAGGCAGCAGGTGTTCCTAGAGTGCTCTGCTCGCCCCATGATCCGAATACAGGCGTGGAAGTCGAGTCGGATCGCTGGCGGCGGGGGGAAGAGCTCTTTGCCTTCCGCGTGCTGAGGGGCGAGGCAATCGAGGTGTTGCCGCCACTGCTGCTGCTGGAGCCAGTGGCGACGGGAGCGGACTTGGCGATGGGTAGCGAGAGTCCACGAAGCTTGCCGCGGCTGGCGACGCCGACGTTCCACGTCAGTTGGGTCTTGTAGCCCGAGCACTCGTTGCCGAACTCAAGACACTGAGAACAGTAGGGTCGTCTCCGGTCGCACTTGACGTTTCTCTTGGAGCAGGTAAAGCAGTCGTCGGCAGCGCCGCCGGCTGGTGTCCGACGTCTGCGCTTCCGGACGGTGGCGGTAGCAACTTCGGCAGCCTTGGGAGGCTGGACAGACATAGGAACAGTCATGATGGGTGGTTGAACGAAACGTCCAAGGCGGGGGGCGATTACAAGGTAGCAACGATATGTAAAGCAGCCGGTGTAAAAGGTTCCGTCAAGGCGAACATAGATGAGAAGGGAGATCGTAGAGGGGAAGGGTAGCTCTTGGGAGGAGATGAGAAAAGCGGGATGCTGCCGAGACTGGCTCGAAAGGCTCTTTCTTTAACGGCAAGGGAAGAGAGAGGGTCTTAATATGACGACGACGGTGGCCCATGGGACGGGAAGGGCTCTGATTCAGACGTTCGTGTCTCAAAATGAAGAGGAAGAGGGTGGGGGGAAGAGAGAGACAAGAGCGGGAGAAGCGGGAATCCTGATCAAGAACGGGGGGTGTCGAAAGGACCGAGATGCACAGGGCGGAGGAAAGAGAGAAACGAAAGGCCGAGAAGCTTTGTGGATGGGGAAACGAAGAGTAATCGAAAATAAAAGGGTTTAAGATAAAGGAGGCAGTTTGATGCGCGCCCGGTCCTAATAAACGAAGCACGAGAGAAGCGAGAGAGGTGAGAGGAGAGAAGGTAAAGATGCCGCCAGAGATCATCTCTTGGTGGTGCTTGCCTCTAGAGGCAATTCGTCTCTAAGTGGAGGAGGGTACAAGGAGGTACAAGTGCAATGGCAAAAAATCATAATAAGGGAGGGGGGGGGGAGGGGGGGGTGAATGAAAGTCTCGGAGGGGGTGAAATATAAGTGGGACTAAGGCATGTATGTGGAGTACCTCCGTATATACGCCCGAGTACTCGTACTTTGCAAGGGCAAGGCAAGGGAAACGTTCGTATCTTACAGGTCGACCGGTTGCCGTGTAAGTACGACGCGCCCGTATTGTAAGATAGTCATAGACGCCCTTCTCTTCCTGTGTGATTTATGACTGAAACACAGTGGGAACGCATTGTAAGATACATGCTATACTCTGCAGCAGTCTCTTCCCCTACACAGCTGCCGTGTAGAAGGAAAAAGTGATGACATCCAAAAGATACGAAGAAGGTGCGGAGCGTGGGGTTGTAGCGAGCACGCCCGTCCCGTCGCGCTTTCCTTGCAGCCGTTGAATCTCCTGTTTCTTATTCGAGCACGCCGGGGCTGTCCTATTTATACGGAGTATTTGCATTTATTTTTATTCGATATTATTTCCGCGTTTTCCTTGCGATAGTGGTCCGTGGCCGGGCGTTCGTGGCGAAAAAGAAGCATCCATCTCAAACGGAAAACAATCTGCGATTCTGCTTGTCTGGGCTCTCGTCGCTCGCTACACGGCGAAGCCATCACCGGAAAGCACCAAAGATACCGACGCCAGTGTGAAAAAATACTAAGGAAGGCATGAAAGAAAAAAAGCGCAGAGGGGGAGGATGCCGAGGAAAAGGCTACAGACTGGATAAAAGGTTTAAAGTAGATATTCAAGTTTTGGCGGAAGTGTTTTGATTTTCGTCTCTTCATGGCGGCCTCGCGGAAAGAGCATTGCGGCACGCTGTGCCGGGCAGGGGCTGGAACGCCCCGCACCGTCTATCTGCCCACCACCGACCGACGTGTGAACACGTCTGCAATTCATCGCAGCCATGATGATTCGCAACTTGCCTGTCGTCAGTCCTTCATGCGCTTTCTCCATTAAGCTGTAGCGCACTGTCTCCCTTTCGCACGCCATCTGACTGGGCTTTCGGGGGTTCGGGGGGCGTTATTCGTCACACGTTGCAGCACCTTGCGTGCAGGGCACCTGCCGGGCCCCGAGTGACGCCAGATCAAGCAGTAAAAGCTGCGAGTGCACGCACGGGCGGGGTTTTCGTCGCAAAAGTATCTTAGAGGGCAAAGAAAGGTACGATGTGCCCACGGAGAAGGACGAAGGATTCGCTACAGCTCATCCCACCCCATGGCAGACGACAGCGGAAGACAAAGTCGACAGACAAGATCGAAAGATGCCCAGACAACACGACGTGGGGGGGTGAAAACCAACCCACTACTCGTATATCATCCTAACCCGCAGAGAGCATGGCGGTGTGCGAGCATCTCTCATTGGCCCCACCCCAAAGACGCAATAGACCACTCACAGGTCGTTGCTGGCCCAACCCGTGTTCTACGTGGTCTTCCACCGGGCTTCTATCGAACTATCAGTGGCTCTAGCAGAACACGCTCTCCACTCCGGCGCTTCGGTCCACAGCTCGATTCCCTGGAAAACTGCCCACATGAACGTGACGCTATTCCACTTTTGGCTTGGTGTCCTGGTCAGATCATCGGCTAACTCCGAGGATGCTGCACAGAACGAAGCACGACAGTGTTTACGAGGCGCCGGGTCCGGTCGCTGCCAGCTCGGCCTTTAGTACCCCAACGGTCCTGGAAGGAACAGGCACGGAGGAGCAGGGACGAGAAGGAGTGAAAGCTGACTGATATCCGCCGATCACACCCCGCCTGCTGCGTGTGAAAAAAAAAAAAAAGAAGAAAAAAAAGGGAAAACGACGCTTGTGGCCCCCTGTATCTTTGCTGTGCACCTTATCTTTGGCAGCTTCTTATTTGGTCTAGGTGCCATCTGGGCCCTGTCTGATTTGCTTGTTTTTCGTCTTCTTGACCCCTCCTTCGGAACGGACAGTGTTGCGGAATCGACCGATCCCCTAACAGTTTTTTTTTTTTTTTNTTTTTTTTGCTTTCGCTACTCCGTCTTGTTACTGCATTGTCGATGCTGTCTTTCAGCTCGCTTACTATTTCCAGGTGTGTCACCGACCCAACCCAGCCAGCAGTTGGCCAGAGCGTTTCTTTATGCTATCGCGTCCGACGCGTCCGGTAAATGGCCTTTGCCTCGGGACGCAGAGAGCGCGGATCCCACACACTCCTTTGCGCTGCAGAGTGCATCACAGGCAAAAAACAACAAAAAAGTGGAAAGTGGGAAGCTAAAGGTGAGACCGGGGGCAACAATCCGCCAAACACGCCACGCCATTGCCGTCATCGTCGCCACCATGCATACTCCGTAACCCCCCCTCATGTCTACGGAGCACGAGTAAGATACGATATTTGGTCACCCCCCCCCCCCCCCCCCCCCCCTGCATCCTGGTCAACGATTGATTTGAGGGATCCTCAGATGAAGCGAAAACAAACGCAAGACGACTGCGACCCCTGGCCCTCTCATGTCCCGCCTTTGTTCCGCACTTTGCTCGAAGATATCTTACAATCCCCTTCACCGACACCGTATCCGGATAATGAATTATGGGTGTAGGGTCCGTGGAGAAAATGAGGCGGAAGTAAGAAGTCTATTCTGTTTATTCGTGGATGTGCTGCTGGGGAAGTGGACGGCGTTACATGAGAGGACTCGGAAGAATCTCCGCGTCGCTGTGTTTACTTGCTCTGATACCACTAACGCCCAATATAGCATATTTCCAGAAGGGCGATCATCAACGGCATTGCGTACCTGCATTGGCCACTGTGTGCTGTCTGTTCTAGACTTTTGACCAGTTTCCCTGCTCTTTTGACAGCAAGCTCCCAGATTTGTCTTGGAAGAAGCAATATCTTACCTGTCTGCACGTATCTTACCTTCCCCTTGTACGATACATACCTAAACCTAAAAAGCATTGTCCAATTTGCATTCGTCGAGCCTCGTTCGGTCCAGCTTCCCTAATCCGTAACGTTGGAGGCGCATACGCACATCACAGAGAAGGGTGTCATCACGGAGACAGCGTCCGTGCGGGAACGCTTTAGTGCGGCAACACATTAGCGTGTTTTTTTGCCGTTCGTCCTTCCTGTGATGCCGAGGCTTCCAACTGCTGGCTAGCGAGCTGGAGACGAACGGCGAAACGGGGCTTGTAGTGCTGGCCAGCCAGATGAAGGAGGCTGGAGAGGGAAAGGAGGGCTCGTGCACAATAGGCATTCGTGTGACAACAGGTGTTTTGTATCAGCATTTGCACACTTTAGGGGGGGGGAGGGAGGACGAAAAACCGTTTTGTTGACATGGGGGTGCCTGGAAATATCCGTGGTGCATGGCTTGCAGGGGGCGAGATGAGCGCCCCATAAAAAAAGAAGAGCCGTGAAGACGAGAGAAGATGCAAAGAGGGGAAGAATCTGGGACAGAAATATCTGCGTCCACCTGGCGATCAGAGAAAAAGAGAGTTCGGCTGTTCTTTTCTGTCACAGTTATGTTATTAGTGTCTTATTTACGTGTGGCTTTGTTTACATGTTTACGCCGGCCTCATGGCACAAGACGGCAATGCGATGCATTCTATTTCCTTTTTTTCCTCTTCTTGCCATGCGCACTTCCGGATGACCTTTTTTTCTTCTTTCCCGAGTCGTAAACCTCCTTCGTTTGCCTTGTTAGTCGTAGCGCACCGTCAAACGTATGGAGCGAGAATGTTACCGAGAACTCGTACTGCACTGCGGCCGGAAGCAAGGAGGTCTGTGGCCGGGCACGGGAACGTGGGGGCAACGGTGCCGACGCAATTGCGGTGTTCGCTGCGCCGGGCGCCCAGGCCAGTGCGTTCTAGTGCGGCGACCAGACGCAGAATGGAAGCCCGGTAGACAGGGCAATTCTTGAAAAGGGGAGGGGCAAGGGGAGGGGCCAAGTTTAGCGGTCGCAGCCGCTGGGGGGAAGACGCATGGCGCTAGAAGGGAGCGCAAGGGAAAGACGGAAAAGTCGCCCAAAGTTCCTGCTGCATCCGCTGTATCGCCAGCGCAGCGCTAAGACAGACACCTGGTCCACTTTTGCCCCTCTCCTTCTTTCTTCTCTTTCCGTGTTTTCTCTTCTACGATTAGCGCTAGAAGGCCCAGAAGCCTGCATGGAAGCCCCCCTCCCCCCCCCTCTTGCGCTCTCTGTAAGATACTCGTAATTGTTCCTGTTTTCTCTGTTGAGACACCGTGAAACCCCCCTTACGGAGTAGCACTTTGCTGCTTCAGCGAGTACGAACAAGAATACCCGAGGTCTACTCGTAGCTCCTGGCCAAGACAAAGACAAAGGGCCAGCAGCGCGAACACGGAAAAACAATGTCCTTGTCACTCCACCGCCAGTACCTCTTATCGTACGATACGGGTTCTCCATCTTGATCCTCGGGAGGAGGAAGAGGAGGAGGCGGGGAGAGGGGCTGCTTGCGTGCCAGAGAGGGGCAGGCGGAGGAAAGACGGAAGAAAGGTGCGAGGAGAACGGACGATGCTGATACGAGTCGGCCGAAACGCGAGTGTACTCCGTAAATTGTGAAGTTGTGCCGGTGGGGGGCGGGGGGCCTGTGTCAGAGCCCGAAGAAAGTCTATTTCATGGACGAAAAAAAGAGCGGACGAAGCGATGGACGAGCATGGGCGGGTGGGGGTACCTGGCCGTACCTTCTTTTTCTGTCCTTTCTGGAATTTTGGTCGCTCTCGTTCTTTGTTTCCAAAATTGCGCCAAGGAAGGTGTGCCCCGGCCGGAGGAGATCGCCGTCGACCACCGGGAAGGAGAAAAACAACAGAGAAGCAAAGGCCGAGAAAAGCCGCCGGGGCTACAGACTGCTACAGACCCCTGGCCTGGCGGCCAGTCCGACGGCGTTGCTACGGGGCCGC
Organism: Ceratocystiopsis brevicomis; assembly: GCA_002778105.1. NCBI lineage: Eukaryota > Fungi > Ascomycota > Sordariomycetes > Ophiostomatales > Ophiostomataceae > Ceratocystiopsis > Ceratocystiopsis brevicomis. The sequence continues at coordinate 1,201,628 of PCDN01000002.1, forward strand.
GCAGCACGCCCATGGCGCAGGTGCTCAGCGCTTTTTTTTTTTTTTTTTTGCCTCCCGAGTGCTAATGCTCGTGCACGGAGCAGAGTTCCCCTTCTCTTCTTTGTCTGACCGACGGTGCATTACGCGACCGCTTCTTGTGCCAACCCCCCTTCTTTTAGCTGTGGCTTGCCTGAAGCCAATCTGAAGCGTGCCTGCCCCTTTCTCTCTTGTCCGTTGGATGTGGGAAAGAAGGGCTAGAACGAGGCAGGAACGGTACTCTGTAGGGTAAGGTACGAGTATCTTACAAGTAGAACAGCGGAACTGGCAGGCACCATCTGCAAAGCGCTGCCGGCTAGCATCGGGCCGTGCGCCCAAGGAACAAAAAAGGTATCTTACAACCAGGCTTCTTACGAGTAGATTCCCGACGTGCGTTGTATTCCAAGCCCAGCACACGAGAAGATAAGGGTTGATATCTGGCCGAGAGCGCGACTCGACCCGGGCTTAATTAAAAATGGAGATTTCAACGCTGCGCCAAAAAAAAAAAAAAAAAAAAAGAGACACTTGTGAGCATGAAACGTTACAACGATATCCACAACCTTCTTTTTCCACGGCGTGTGCCTATATGCGGAGTCCCGGCACGGCCAAATCTCGTACTGCTGGAGTATCTTGCAAGCACACCATCGAGCACACGACTGGCGCAGGAGCGCCCGTCCTTTTGCTACAGCAGCTGTCTTCTCGAACGATCCGCATACCCGAAGCTTGTTTCCAGTCGCCCAGCTCCTCCCCCCCCCACGACCTGAATCGAAGGTCCTTTTCGTCGATCTGCACTTCCCTGCTGCATATACTTACGGAGTAGGATCTTGCCGCCGACGACGTGGCACACGTTACGGAGCAAGACTCCCCGTACTCGTATTTTCAGCGTCGCGTGGTCCAGAGTGGCTAAGATGTCCGCAGTGGCTGTTTCACCACCATGTGGCCCTGCTTGCTGCCCTGCCCTGCTCGTCCGCTCCCCGGCCTCTCCTTGCCATGCTCCATTGCCAAGGTTCCCCCCTCCTCTTCTCCGCCCCATCCGTACGGAGAGATTCTTGTCGATCTACCTTCGTGACGGTGCTGCTTGTTGTTTGTGGCCCTCTTCGCGCCCCAACCCCGTCCCTCGTTTTTTCCGTGTTTCTCCCGCTCGCCCCGTTCTGCGATGAAGCATAATTCGTAGCCTGGACCTCTCAGACGTCACGCTATCTACGCTGAAGCCACTTTTGTTCGTGTTGTGCAGACGATATACGGGACGAGTGGACATGAGAAAGCCGGGAGATCCTGTCCTGGACGACCTTGTCAGCCTGGCCGGGTCGGGGACCTACGAGTACAACGAACTCCTGCGCACGGCGTGAAACGAGGACGGGAGAAGCGAGGAGCTCTGCACTGCCTGCCGCCGTCGTAGCCTTGCCTCGACGCGCGCTCCTTCGGCACTTCTCGCACAAGACACGAAAAAGCGGGCAAACACGTTCATCTGTGCCACACGAACACCACCATTCCATGAGCACGAGCAAAGGGGGCACGCACAATCTGTCTCGAGAGACACCGCTGTGGCGGGACGAGAACCCACGCTGCACAGACAAGGAGGTGTGCAGGATCGGGGCACAGGAGGGCTACAAAAGAACATGCAGCACATAGACCGATCCGTAGAGAAAACGCCGAGCATTCGGGGCAAGGGGGGAGGGGGGGGAGGGCAAGTAAAGACGCCTGTGTATCGTATTACCGTGCATGTGTCACTCACTGCTTTGTCGGTTGAAAGGACGCCCCCAGAACCCATCCCTTGCCCTCGCAGCTCTCTTGCGTTTCCATGCGAATCCTACGGAAAAAAAGCCGGGGGGTCCCGCCGAATATGACGCCGAGGCGGACAGAGAAGGCAATGCAGGACAGGGCAGAGCAGAGCACGAATGGGAATCCTGTATCGTATCTTACCGGAGCACCCCAATCCGCCGGCAGAGCCTCCAAAAGGCGACCTCCGTGCCGTTGCCACGCATTGCTTTTCAAGGGTTGCCGTCGCCACCGCGCACGCCGAAACAAAACACAATTGCCTCTCTCTCTGTGCCAGGGGTTGTGTGCTTTGCTGACACCCAATCCCAGGGAGGCAAACGGCAAAGTGCAACGGCTGCAACAACACCCAGGCAGACACGAGGGATGAGGACGCACGCACACACGCACACACGCACGCACGATCGCAAGCTGCCGTGCTCCCCCCCCAAAGAGGCTGTATCGTTTCTCACCGCAGGCCGCGTATTGTTGTCTATTTCCAGTAAACGTTCGTGCATTAACAGCCATGGCAGGAAATCGACCCACGATGCTACGGTCCATTTCCGGTCCTTTGTTGATACCTCCTTCCTATTTCTGCCACCCTGAAAAAAAAAAAAAAAAAAAAAAAGCATATCGGCCTCAGATACGGTCGTACACGAAGCGGGATCGCGGACGGCCCCAAGCTCGATTGGAAAGGCCAGTCTCACAGATGGCAAGACGACCACTCCCTCCGGAAGACAGGACACTGCGGATTGCTCGTCATCCCGTGTCGCGTCCTAATCTTGGCAACAAATGCCGTACGCTGTTTGCATTGCATGGTAGAGCAAAAGAAGAACAAGCTCGTACGGCGGCATGACTAGTCGTTGCTCGTCGTATCTGGTGAGACCTGTGCGCGTCATGCTGTCGTTGCCCATCGTATTCAGCGAGACCTGTGCGCCTCTGGGTGTCTTTTCTGTAGGACCGCACGCCACGTCGTACATTGTTCTTGTGGCCTCTTGGCGCCAACGACCCAAGACGACCAGCTGGTAACTTTCGGGTCGTCCCGTAGTACTTTCTCGTTGCCGGAACGTTCCCCGGAAACAAAAAAGCGACACGCAACATTGCCTGGCCGCCTTTTTCTACAGAAAGGTTGTTCTCGGTCAAGCAAAGGTAGTATGGGTGACGTTCCCTTCACTCCACAGGCGGTGTATGCGCGGCGCAAATGGAGCAAAAGACTCCCAGATAGATCAGAAGGACTAGATGGATCGGATAGATCAGATGGAAATGCCACAAAAAATGGAGATTGTTGCAACCGTTTTTGAGATTTTTTAAGAAAACAGAACAAATAGGAAGAAGAAAAAAAAGGACGGGGCGAAGCGACATTGATGCCCTACAAGAAGGCTTCAAGGCCCCTCTTCCTACACCCTCTTTGCTTCCGTACTATGCCGCAGATGGGACGGAAACGCTGATCATCGTCTTAAAGTTTTGTCGCCGTCCAATGTCCACGTGTATGATGGAAGGGGTGTGAAAGGGTGCGGTGGGGACGACGATGGTGAGGTTCAGTTGGATGAGCTACAATGATTCGTTTACTCGCATGGGGAGTTCAAAGAAGTTTCTGGATAAGAGTCACGTAGTAGTCAACCAGCACGCACAGCCCCGAACGAAGATGCTTCCCCTTGATTCAAAATGTAGATCTGCCCGTTTGTTTGAATTGGGCGTCTCGCTCGTGTCTTTCTTTCGACGTACAGGCAGCAAGACAGATTGGCAACACCACTCGTCCTGTTTTGAGTTGGAAAATAGACTCGTTTCTCTTTTCTATGCGGCCTGTCGAATTTTCGCCTCGTTGCTGTTTGGAGCGTTGCAGCGTCGTGCTGTCGCAGGTTTCCCCAAAATATGTTTGTTTACTTCACAAAGGAGGCAACGACCATGCCGTACTGGAATAGAACACAGCCTCCGGCATAGCTACACTAGACAAGATACCCGAACAGTAAAAACGACAGAATAACATTTGCTACGGAACATCAGACACTGAATTTGGGTTGCTGATGGGCTGGTGGTGATAAAGCTATGGCAAGAGGAACAAACATACCTACAAGACACGGCAGATGGTGACAGTATAGAACATTTGCCTCCCCTACCCCCTGTTGCTGTTTTCCCTCACTGTAATTAGTCCTCTTTCTTTCCATTTGACAGACGGGCCGTTGGCGGAAGAAGCCGCACCGCGCCAAAGACACATCGGACCCCAGATGACGACACACCACCTTTCAATGGATCAAGTATACGGTAAGTATACGGTGTTCTTTTATTATTATAAAACAATAACCCCCTATGTATTGTTTCCTGAATAGACACATCGCGTGTCCTTCGTTTGCATCACAGGGGCTTCCAGTTGTTGAGTCACAAAAACAATGGTATCATTCCTCCTCTGCCCCCGCCCATTACAACTTTTCCGTGCGGGCGACCGCACCGACATCGCGACGATTGGTAGAAGTTCATGACGCCGCCGGGAACGACGAGGTGGCGGCGGGCGTCTCCTTGGCGCCCGTCGTGGCCGTGGCCGTGGACTTGTCGCCGAGCGCCGTCACAATCGTCTTCTCCAGCGACTCGGGCTTGGCCGTGCTTGCCCAGCGCTCGAACACGTGACCGTCGCGGCCGATCAGGAACTTCTCAAAGTTCCACTTGATGCGCTTGAGGCCCAGCAGGCCCGGCTTCTCCTCCTTGAGCCACGTGTACAGGGGCGAGGCATCATCGCCGTTGACGTCGATCTTGCCGAGGATAGGGAAGGAAACACCGTAGTTGACCTGGCAGAAGCTCTGGATGTCGTCGTTCGAGCCGGGCTCCTGGCTGCCGAACTGGTTGCAGGGGAAGCCGAGGATCTCGAAATCATCGCCGTACTTTGCGCGCAGGTCCTTGTACAGCTTCTCGAGGCCGCCGTATTGCGGCGTGAAGCCACACTTGGACGCCGTGTTGACGACCAGGACAACCTTGCCCTTGTACTTGCTCAGATCAACCTCGTTGCCAGCCTCTATGACGTGTTAGCAGCAGACCAGGAAAGGAAAGGAAAGAAAAGGAAAGAAAATATAAAGGGGAGCTGGAAAAGGGAGGACGCACTGTCGACCGGCTTGAAGTCGTAAAATGTCTTGGTGGCCATTGCTGCGGTGATGCGAGTTTGGCTGGAAAGGATGAAATGGCGAGATTGGAGATTTGGATGGAAAACGTTGTTTCTAGGAAGAACTGATGGGAGGAAACGAAAGCGACTGGCAGTGACCTGGATCTGGGTCCGTCTATATTTAAGCAAGGACGGCCGCGGCCATCGTCGGATAGCTACAAGTGGCATAATTACCAACCATGTGATGACTGCACGTCGGCGGCTCTTTCCGGAACACTGCAATTGCGTGGCCGCGCGTTTCCAAGCGTGTGGCAACGGTATTTGTGCTACCGCTTCTGTTTTGATACCTGCCCCCCCCCCCCCCCCTGCTTGTACTTTCCGCCGTTGCAGCTGGTGTTTTATGACGCAGAATGGGCGTAGAAAGTCCATGGAAGAAGAAGGAAAGAACGACCGGCTCCGCCAGTGACGTGATAATCGCACCCGTGTGTCGGCCGGGCCCCACCCCGGTAGTGGCTCTTTGAAATTTAGGTCGGTGCAGTCTTTCCCCCACCAGAGGGAGTCGCCCCGCGGCCTGAAAATTGCTCCGGTCGCCGGCCCTGGAAAGGGCAAAGAGGTTGCTGCCACTTGCCTGCCTGGCTGCTCTGGATGGTCGCCTTGCATTAGCCACGAATCAAGACCCGCCGCCAGGAAGCGGGCCTTCCTCGGTATCGTACTCCGTATCTCACGGACCGTCTCTGTGTTTATCCGTCCGACTCAATTGATTCCAAATGGACCTGGATGTGCCCCACCGTTTATTACAGTTAGGGACCCGCCTAGACATTTTGACTTTACCACCGGCTACCCCACCTTGCAGCGATCGCCCAACTACGCGCAAGATACGAGCACACACAGCTCAGCGGTGCTGTGCCACCATTCTTTCCCGGAGCCTCGGAGGAAGCACAAAACCCGCACCTGCTGCCGGAGCTTGGACGATCCCGAACACACCATGGCCGACCACGCATCTGGCCAGACCAGACACATTGTCATTGTTGGTGGGTCGACATTCCCGGTGTGGCCCTTTGCGGCGACTATGCCCATCATGGATTTTCTGACCGATGCCGCGCCGCCGGCTCGTATCGTGTAGGGGGTGGTATCATCGGCTGCACAATTGCCTACTTTCTCACCCGGCACCCCAAATACGACCGGGCCCTACACCGCATCACGCTGCTCGAGGCGTCGACAGTCGCAGCCGGCGCATCGGGCAAGGCCGGCGGCCTCTTGGGACTGTGGGCCTATCCGGCCGAGCTGGTGCCGTTGTCGTACCGCCTGCACCGCGAGCTCGCCGAGGAGCATGGAGGCACCGAGCGCTGGGGCTACCGGCGAGTCGGATGTGGGCATATACAGGCGGAGGTCGGCCAGGCCGATCTGAAGCGCAGAGCAGCCGAGCTGGCCGCCGCCGCCGCCGCCGCCGCCACAGGGGATGGGGACAAGGACAAGACACAGCCCGCGGCACAACCACCACGACCACAAGACGGTTCATCGGCGGACTCCCACTCCCAGAAACCCTGGGAAAAGCTGCCGAAGCAAGACGAACACGCTGCAAGCCTCCTCGCATCGACTCCGCTGCCAGCAGACCTCACGTGGATCGACCCGGTCGTTGTCCGGTCGTACGAGGCGATGGGGTCGCCGGGCGCGTCGGAGACGTCTCAGGTGCACCCGTTTCACTTTACCACGGCTATTGCTGCGCTGGCCGCCGAGCGGGGCGTGGACATTCGTCTGGGTGCCAGGGTGACTCATCTCGGGACGACGACGAAGACTGGCGGCAGTAGCGGGGCGACGACGCACGCGGTGACATACGTGGATCGGGAAACCGATATGGTACAAGAGCTCACCGGCGTGAGCGACGTGGTTGTGGCAGCAGGGCCGTGGACGGGCACGGTGCTGCCGCGGACCAAGATCGAGGGTCTGCGTGCACACAGTGTGGTATGGAACGCAGACGTAACGGCATATGCTGTCTTCACTGACGTTGGGCTTCCGGCCGAGTACGTCCCGGAGCACCGGCTGCGGGCGGGTCAGAAGCGGCGGCGCCACCGCGGCCGCGTGGACCCCGAGATCTATGCGCGGCCGTTTGGCGAAGTGTACGCGTGCGGCGAGCCCGACGCGAGTGTTCCGCTGCCGGTGACGGCGGATCAAGTAGCCTGCGACGCGGACCAGTGCGCCGACCTGCTGGCATACGTGGGGACCTTCAGCCCGGAGCTGGCGCGCGCGCCCGTCAAAGCCCAGCAGGCCTGTTACCTGCCGCGGCACATGCGCTTTGGAGACGAGCGCGGGCCGCTCATCGGGCCAACCCAGACGCCCGGGCTGTGGGTGGCGTCGGGCCACACGTGCTGGGGCATCCAGAACGGTCCGGCGACCGGCTGTCTCATGGCCGAGATGCTTCTGGACGGTGAGGCGACGAGCGCGGACATATCCAAATTCGACCCGCGTAAGTTCAAGGTCTAAGAAAAAGTGGGGGTTTCCAGGAGTCCAGACGCGTAAGTGGACCGCACGAGCTTATCGATACAATTATCGATTAGATAAGAAAAGAAAAAGAAGAAAAAATGTAAGATACGACAAAATTATTTTCGAGAGTCTATTCCGCCTCGCCCAACTGGAACCCTTTCCCGCATCCCTACACATCCACGCACTTTCGACGACACAATGGGACGGAGTGTACGGCAAAAACGCAAGAACCGGTCCGGGCGCGCGCGCGTCCGGCAGGCGCAGAACAAGCGGCCTGCCAACCCGACGGGCAATGTGATCATTGCCCAGAACTGGTGGGTGGTTTCCCTTTTTTTTCTTTTTTTTTTCTTTTTGAAGGAGATTTCTGTTGTTTTGAACCGTCTTTTGCTGATGCCTACTTGTACTGCAGGGACAAGACGCTGACGCTGACGCAAAATTACCGTCGCCTGGGTCTGATGAACCGCGTGGGCCGGTCGGCCGGCGGCAAGGAGAGGCTCGGCGCCGAGGCGGCGGCCAGCAAGAAGATTAGCAAGCTCGCGGGCAAGGTGCCGGCGGCGCCCAAGCCGCTGGATGTGTTTGACGTGATGGGTGCGCGGACGAAGAAGACGGCGAGCGTGCGCGAGGTGCGCGTGGAGCGCGACGCGAACGGCAAGATTGTGCGCATCGTGGGCGAGGCTGCGCCGGCGCACAACCCGCTGAACGACCCGCTCAACGAGCTGGAAGAGGAGGAGGAGGCGGACGTGGAGACTGCGGCGAATGCAGAGGAGTGGGATGGCTTCGGCGAGGAGGCGGAGGAGGAGGAGGACGAGGAGGACGAGGAGATGGCCGACGGCAGCGGCAACGGCGGAGAGAACAAGAAGGAGCAGACGCCCGTGGTCCGCGCGCTCGAGGCGCTGGCCAATCGGCCGGTCGGCCCCGGGTACCGGCGGAAGCTGAGCCGCGGCCAGCAGGATTGGCTGCAGACGCTGGCCGACCACTACGGCACGGCGGACCCGGACGAGGACACGCTGGCGGCGATGGCGCGCGACCGGCGAAGGAATGCGTACCAGCGGACGCCGGGCGAGCTGAAGCGGTGGCTGGCCCGGTTCCGGGAAGAGGGCGGGACGGTGGCCGTGCGTGCCGAGGCCATGCAATGAATAGAGACAAGAGGGGGGAGAGGGAGAAGAAAGGCTTGTCGCCACAAGACGCCACCAGCCTGTTCTCTTTGGGCCTGTTTTTCTGTATATTTCTGCACTTCACACAAGCCTGTGTATGCGGTGCTTGGCGTTTTGTTTTTCTTTGTTTTTTTTCCTTTTTTCCCCTTTCTTTTATATGAATCTAGGACTGCAAGAGACGACAAAGGAGAAAGAAGCAGCAGGCAAGTTGTTCATCGGGGTTGCCAGCTGAGAACAGCTGCCACAATAAATAGTGGGTCCACGAGGGGGGTGTTCGCCAGTAGACGCGTTCCCACTACCAGATTGAAGTCAACAAAACGCACCACCACAAGGCGGACCGCAGAAGTCTGCGTTCGAATTCTGCAGCCGTCCGCTCTGTGGTAACGACGACAGCCAAGGCGAATGTGGATGCACAATGGAGTCCTTTCTGCGAGACTGGCGCCAAGACGCGCTGAACAAGGCCCAGTACGACTCGGCCATCTTCATCGGCGACAAGCTGCTGGCGCTGACGGGTGGGTGTTTTCTTCCTCCTCCTCCTCCTCGTTTGGCTCCTTCTTTATCTTTTCCTTTTCTAACATGCTGCGCCACCAGGTGATGACAAGGATGCCTTCTGGCTGGCACAGGTGCACTTTGCCATGGGCAACTACACGCGGGCGCAGGCACTGCTGTCCAAGTCCAACCTGATTGCGCGCAACGCGTCATGCCGGTACCTGGCCGCACACTGCCTCATCAAGCAGTCGCGCTACGACGATGCCCTGGCCGTGCTGGGCGAGCGCAACCCGACCCACCTGATCCCGACGTTTGCGAACAAGCGAAAGGTGCCGAGCGGCAGCAGCAGCAGCGGACCTCCTGGCGGCGGCGGCGGCGGCGGCATCGGCGTCGAGAAACGCAGCAACGCCGGCAGGAGCACTTCCGGCACCAACACCGGGGGCTATCCATCCAGGAAGGTGGTGCCAGTGGCGAGCGGCCGGTCCACCGCGGTCAGGGGCCACGTCAACAGCAGATCGGGCCTGTCCGGCCGCCAAAAGGAGAGCAGCAGCACGAACAGCGCAGAAGCAGATGCGGTGGCATCCGCAACCGCGGCAGCAGCGGCAGCAGCCGTAGCCGCAGCCGCGGCGGCAGCAGCAGCAGCAGCAGAGGCGGCGGCGGAGGCGTCCAACCGGCGGTACGAGGCCGGGATGTGCTACCTGCGGGGCATCTGCTACGCCAAGCAGAATGTGTTTGACCGGGCCAAGGAGTGCTACAAGGACGCCGTGCGCATCGATGTGCAGTGCTTCGAGGCGTTCCAGCAGCTGACGAAGAACCAGCTGATGGCGCCCGACGAGGAGTGGGAGTTTCTGCAGTCGCTCAACTTTGAGAGCATTGCCATGGGCGAGGGCGAGGGCGAGGATGGCGGCGAGGGCGGTGACGGCGATGCAGGCAACGATGCGGCGCAGGAGGCGGCCGACTTTACGCGCATGCTGTACAGCACGCGGCTCTCCAAGTACCGGCGGCCGGAGGCGTTTGAGGCGGCGGCGGAGAGCCTGGCGTCGCACTACCGGCTGGGCAACAACGCCGACCTGCTGCTGGCGCGGGCGGACCTGGCGTACACGCAGTGCCGGTACGAGGACGCGCTGGCGCTGACGAGCACGGTGCTGGAGGAGGACCGGTACAACTTTGGGGCGTACCCGCTGCACCTGGCGTGTCTGTTTGAGCTGCGCATGAAGAACGTGCTCTTCCTGGTGGCGCACGACCTGGCGGACCAGCACCCGGAGGAGCCGTGCACGTGGCTGGCGGTGGGCATCTACTACTTTGCGACGGACCGCATTGCCGAGGCGCGGCGCTTCTTCAGCAAGGCCAGCATGATGGACGCGCACTACGGGCCGGCCTGGATCGGGTTCGCGCACACGTTTGCGGCCGAGGGCGAGCACGACCAGGCCATCTCGGCGTACTCGACGGCGGCGCGGCTGTTCACGGGCACGCACCTGCCGCACGTGTTCCTGGGGATGCAGCACCATGCGATGAACAACATGACGGTGGCCGAGGAGTTCCTCAAGACGGCGTACGGGCTCTGCCGCGAGGACCCGCTGCTGCTCAACGAGATGGGCGTCGTGTGCTACCACCAGGACCGGCCCAAGGACGCGGCCACGCTGTTCCGCAAGGCGCTCGAGGTCGCCGAGGACATGGACTGCGACCCGCAGGCGTGGCTGAGTTCGCGCATCAACCTGGGCCACGCGTACCGGCGCATGCGGCTGTTTCCCGAGGCGCTCGCCCAGTTCGACGAGGTGCTGCGGCTGGGCGGCAAGAACGCGGCCGTCTTCTGCGCCAAGGGCCTGATCCAGCTGGAGCGCCACCGGCCCGACGAGGCGGCCGTTGTGCTGCACGAGGCGCTGGCCATCCGGCCGCAGGACCCGATCGCGACGGAGCTGCTCAACAAGGCGCTGGCCGAGATGGCGACGGGCCGGACCACGGCCGCGCAGATGCAGATGCAGATTCAGATGCAGATGATGCAGATGCTGCCGACGGCGACGGCGACGGCGGCGAAGGGCGGAACGGCCTTGCAGCACGCCGCACACGGCGACGACGGCATCCTGCGCGACAACGACATGCTCGACGAGGACGTTGCAGCCGGCTACGGCGACGCCGAGGAGGGAGACCGCCCGGTGGGCGACGTTGACGGCGACCTGGACGCCGACGCCATGGCCGGGTTCGAGGAGAGCCTGCTGCAGCGCCGGCTGGCCGCGCGCGAG
>PCDN01000002.1:1213534-1230465 GCA_002778105.1 Ceratocystiopsis brevicomis
GGGGGGGGCAGCAGTAGGCGTTCTTGGGTGTCACGACGGCAACGAGCTCAAAAAGAGAAGAAATGGGAAAGAAAAAGTCACAAAAGAACAAATACAAAACCGCGTTTCCTTCCCTCCCTTTTGGTGACCGTCCGTTTCTAGCACAAGAAAGGAAAAACAAGAGCAATGAACAGAAAATAAATGCCAATGCCAAATACAAAAAAAAAACACAAACTGAAAAATACAGAGCCGACAATGTACACAGACGCCTCACAAAAAGGCCATCCACAGGACGTCGCACTGGGCCAGGTTCAGCGGATTTGTCGCCTTGGCAATCAGGTCGATGACGGTCTGGTGGGCGGGCAGGTTGCCCTGCGGCGCCTGGGCCAGGCTGACGGCGCGCTTGGTGACCAGGTCGACGTTGGCGTGGACGGCGCGGCGCAGCTTGTCCTCGGTCATCTGCTGGGCGTGGCGGTTGCTGGTGAACCAGTAGATCATCTCGTCGCGCACAAACAGCGTCAGGGCGTAGGCCAGCTCCTGCTCGGGCTCGGCCAGGCTGCGGGCCAGCGCCATGATGGCGCTGCTGTAGATGCCCTCGACGGCCAGCAGGCCCATCAGCACATGCAGGTTCGGCGTCAGGCGGAACGGCACCGACTCGACGTTCTTGAAGTACGGCGGGTTGGCCGGCATGAACGGCATCACCTCGGCGCTCCACACGCTGCCCGTGCTGCGGCTGATGTTGATCTTGTGCGGGTAGCGCTTGTCGACGTACAGAATGTACGTCATAAACGTCGTGGCCGCGTACTGGTAGGCAAAGCGCCGCCGGAACAGGAAGAAGTCGCCGTAGTCCGGGAACGTGCGCTGGAAGTAGTGCAGCAGCACCGTCTTGGGCACCAGCTGCGCCTGGATCGCCTCCAGCACCTCCAGCCGCGCCGCCGAGTGCTGCGGCTGCTGCTGCTGCGGCTGCTGCTGCGGCTCGCCCGGCTTCTGCAGCTTGCCCTCGCTCAGCGCCGCCAGCCGCTCCATCGTGAAGACGGCCGCGTCGTCCTTGCTCAGCCGGTTCTCGCGGCAGTGCTCCTCGTAGATGGTCTGCATCGACACGTACGTCGGGTCGTCCTCCACCAGCCGGATGTGCTGCGCCACCGGCACCACCAGCGGCAGCGTGAACTGCAGGTCGCGCCGCCGGCTCTCCTTCTTATGGCCCAGCCGCTGGTTCAGCTGCCGGAACAGCTGCATCGCCCGCTCCTCCCGCCGGCAGTTGCGCGCCGTCGGCTGCTGCACCGCAAACGGATGCATGCTGCCGTCGTGGCCCCGGATCCGGATCCGCCGGTGCGACACGCCCACCGTACGCACGCGCTCCACCTGCGGAATGAACCGGTCGATGCGGACAAAGTCCGAGTTCTTGTCCTTGAGCTGCAGGTACTGCCCCGGAATCTCAATGTCGTCCAGCTTCAGGTACCGGAACTCGCACAGGTGCGGCGACAGCTGCTCCAGCGGCACCCGCCACACCCGCCGGTCCAGCTTGTCCTCGAACTTGTTGCGCCACCGCCGCAGGTTCTGGATGTACTCGTACATTGTCGGCTTGACCGTCACGAACTCCGCCTCGAACATCGGACGGATGTGCGCCGGCAGCACCGTCTCTGCAAAACGCACAATGTTGTGCTCCGTCTGTGGCGGCAGCTTGACGTCTTTGCTATACGACGCCGGCGACCGGCTGATGTACGACAGCGCGTCGTTCAGCAGCGCCACAATCAGGCGGTATGCGTCTTCGTCCGGCGGGCACTTGAGATGCTTCTGGATCTGGTCGATCATCGTTTCCATCGACAGCGCCAGCAGGGGGAACGACGACTTGAGCACCACCAGGATCTGATCCATATAGTCCCAGGGATGGCGTTTGCTGGCTGGTGCCGCTGCTGGCACCGCTGCTGCTGGCGGTGGCGGTGGCGGCAGGCCGGGGCCACCGTTCGTCCCGCTCGCCCCGTTTGTCCCGTTCGCCCCGTTCGCCCCGTTCGCCCCGTTCGCCCCGTTCGCCCCGTTCGCCCCGTTCGCCCCGTCGGTTCCGTCGGTTCCGTTCGGGTTGCCTGTCGCTGCACCGTCTGTTGCTTCTGTCGGGGGCGCAGCTACAGCCGGGGCAGGCGTCCCACCGGAAGCCAGTATCGGTGTCGGTGCTGGTGCCGGTGCCGGCGCCGGTGCCGGTGCCGGTGCCGGCGTGCCAGTCCTGCTTGCTGGCGCGGCAGCTGTCGTCAACGCGCCTCCTCCGTTGGACGTCCCAGGCCGCGAACTCGTCGTGCCGCTGCCTTCTGTCTTGATGGCCGCGCCCGGCGAGTCCGTCCCCGAGGGCGTCTGCTTCCGCTGCTGCTGGGGTGACAAGGGCGCCTTCACCTGTGACGGCGACGCACTGCCCTGCTTGGCTGCCGCCTGTGCTGTCGGTGCTGTCGGCGCTGTCGGTGCTGTCTGTGCTGTCTGTGCTGCCTGTGCTGTCTGTGCTGTCTGTGCTGTCTGTGTTGCCTGGGCTGTCTGTGCCGTCTGTGCTGTCTGTGCCGCTGCTGCTGCTGCTGCTGCTGCCTGGGCGGCCTTGGCTTCCCGCGTCTCTTGATTCTTCTTAATCGTCAACATGTCTTCCCGGCTGGTGCGCAGCACAAAGTACAGCGCCTGCGGATACGTCTTGGCAATCTTGAGCAGGATCTCGTGCGTCCGCCCGGCCTCCCGGTGGTTCAGGCCCGACAGCAGCTGCGGGATAAAGGTGATCCAGTACCACGTCGCAATCTCGCCCTTGAAGTCGTCGAACCCGGCCGCGATCTGGCCGCTCGCATCGTCCAGGCTCAGCAGCCACAGAATCCGCGAAATCAGCTTGCGCGCCTTGGCGTTCTTGTAGCTCCCCGACGCCTGCAGGTAGCATGTGAGCGCCTGCCGCGCGGCCGTGTAGTTGGTCGGCTCCAGCTGGAAGATGCGGTCGTTGAAGAACCCCCACTGCGCCCAGGCCTTGGGCGTGCCAATGTCGTAGTACAGGGCCGTGCCAAAGGACTGGTTGGCCTCCTCCCGCAGCAGCAGCTTCTCCTGGAACATGCCCTTGAGCGTGTAGAACTCGGCCTTCTGCGGCGCGCTGAAGTAGTTGAGGTTCGTGTTGTTGATCACGTCCAGCCCGTTGGTCAGCTCCTCCGGGTTCTTGAAGTGGCACTTGGCCTGCTCGCGCAGCTTGAGAAACGCCTCCTGGATCTCAATGTTTGGCAGCGTGTAGATGCGGCCCAGCTGGTTGATGCACACCTCCGACAGCTCGTGCTTGCGCGCGACGTGTGCAAACCGGTTAATGATCCACGCCGTCTCGTGGTAGCCGCGGTACGCAAACGACGACCCGCCCGTCACCTGCCCGCCCTGGGGCTGCAGCAGGTTCAGGTACGTGTTGTTGATCAGGTTGAAGATGTGCTGCCGCCACGTCACCAGGTCCTGCCACGCCAGGATGTCGTCCCACATGTTCGGCAGCCGGTCGCGCCACGACGCCAGCAGCAGCTTCAGCTCCGCCGACTTGGCGTCCAGGTTCGCAAACATGGTCGTCGCCAGGCTGTTGCACACGTGGCTCGCGTCGTTGATCTCCACCATCAGCTGGAACATCTGCATCAGCGGGATGTGCGCGTTCGTCAGCCGCCGCGGCAGCTGGTGCCACTTGCGGATCGACAGCTGGATCGCCTCGTCCGTCACCCGGTTGAACTCGTGGATCCCGTCCTGCTTGTGGTGGAAGCGCAGCAGGCCCATAAACGCCTGGAAGAAGGCCCGCCGCGGCGTCGGCGCATCCATCACGCCCTTGATCAGCCCGTCCAGCTGGTCCCGGCTCGTCTGCTCCTGCCACATGTCAAAGTTGCGCCACGCGCACTCCAGCAGCAGGTCCTGGAAGTTCTCGTGCTTGGAGAACTCCTGCAAGATGTCCCACTGCTGCAGCTTCTGCGCGCAGATCACCCAGTGGTCCTCCCACAGCATGTACTCCGCCTGCGAGAACGGGATCACGCTCGTCCGCGCCTTCACCTGCGCTGCCTCGTACATCCGCTGCGCCTTGTCCCACATCCCGTTCTGCTCGTACGACAGCGCCGAGTTCGTCTCCAGGAACTGGCTCCTGCGCCGCCACGTGCCGTAGAACAAATCCTCCTCTTTCAGATCCGCATACAGCTCCACCAGCGCGTCCAGGTTGCTCTCCTGCACCCGCGGCGACGGCACTTCCGGCTCGATGCCCGACCGCTCCAGCTGCGACAGCGCCACGTACCACGCGTCAAACGTCCGCGCCAGGTGCTTCATCACATGCGGCGGGATCTTGCACCCCGGCCACGCCCGCGCCGCGCCCGTCAGCAGCGACTGCACCACGTTGGGCCGCTTGTCCATCTGCCGGTTGTGGTACTCCCTGGTCAGGAGCGTGACCAGCCCCTTCTCCAGCTCCGGCCGGTCGTCCCGCGGCGTCGCGCCCCAGAACAGCGGGAACAGCCGCACCCACAGCTCGTTCGCCGTCCCGGGGTCCGCGTGCTGCAGCTGCGTCAGCGGCTCCAGCAGGTCGCGCACCTTCACGTCGGCCAGACTGGCCACGTGCTTGCGCACGCCGGCAATCAGCGCCTCGTACTTGTCGTCCATCATCATCTCCGGCTCGCGCGGATCCCGGCCGTAGATCCCGTACAGCTGCGACAGCGTCTGCACGCGAATGTCCTCTGCGTGCAGCTGTGCCGACGAGTTCATCTCGATGGCCCCCATCAGCAGGTGCGACGCCTGGGCCAGCCAGAACGAGTCGGCGAGCATTTCCCAGTTCTGGTCCTTGATGATGTAGCCAAATCGCTCGCTGGCGCCCTTGGCCAGGCTCCGGCCCAGCACCGCCAGGAACCGGTTGCGCGTCTGCACGTCCTGCGCGCGCGTGCCGACGAGGAAGGCGTGCTCCAGCCGCACCGTGATCTCGGTCCGCGCGATCTTGGGGTCCTCGTAGATCCGGAGCACCAGATCCAGGAACTTTTGCAGCATCGTCAGATCGGACCGGTGCTCAAACACGAGCATCTTATGCAGCACCGCCGTCTTTTCCTTCAGGATCGGCCACGTGCCCTCCGGCTTGAACACCCAGCCCTCCACCATCTCCAGGATCTTGGTGCACAGCCCGTTGTGGTGCGACTTTTCCACCAGGTTGGCCAGCGCACTAAGGAATGGCCGCCGGTTGTCGCCCAGCACGTTGATGCGCTTCGCCGTCACGTCGATCGCCTTGATGATCAAGCCCGTCACAATCTCCAGGTCGTACGCCGACAGCTCGGCCGCCCCGTCCGGCTGCACCACCACCCGCCCGTGCTGCTGGTTGGCCACCGACGCCAGGTACGCGTAGTGCGCCAGATGGTCTCGGCCCAGCTTGGCCTGCAGCGCCTTGAGGATGGCCCCGATGTGCGGGTCGACCGCGCTGGGACGCCGCTGCGACAGCGACCACAGAATGTTGATGCCCGCCATGTAGTTGCCCGCGCCCATCGTCTCCGTGGCGATGTTGGACAGGAACGTGACGAACTCGGATGCCGGCTGCTGCGCTTCCGCCTCGCCGTCCGCGTCCGCGTCCTCCATCTGCACGTCCTCCGGCACCGTCTCCAGAATGCGGCCCACGATCGACTTGAGCTTCCGGCCGTCGTCAAACGCGGTCGTCTCCACGTGCAGACACTCCTGGACCTCGGGGTTGTCCGACTTGAGGCTGCGTTCCAGGATCTTCTGGATCTCGTCCATGTGCGCCACAATGTACTCGTCCGTCTGCACGTTGAGGATGATGCGCACCACCTGCAGCATATTGATGATGTTGACCAAGAACTTCTCCTCCGGCGGCTCCTTCTTCTCCTGGTCGCTGCTGGGGGCCAGCGCCTTTGTCGTCCGGTCACTAGCAAGCACAATGTCGGTGGCCTTGGAGTGCAGCTCCACGTCGCCAATGCCCCAGTACGTCGGCTGCAGCAGGTTGTACAGCAGCGCAATCGACCGCTTGCACATGTCGCTCCACGGCTTGGGCGACTGGAACGTCTGCACGCTCGGGTCCGGCGGCTTCGTCGAGGGCAGCTCGTAGCGCTCGTTGAGCTGCGCAATAAACTCGATCAAGAAGCGAAGCATCTTTTGCCGGCCCGTCGGCTGGATCTGGTGCTCCTGCTTCGTGGCTGCCGCAGGAAGCGACGGCGAGCCAGAGACGTCGCCCATCTGGGCGTCTTCGCCCTCCCGCCGCTTTCGCGACACCGGCGACTCGGACAGAGACCGGACGGCCGCGGGTGACGACGACGCCGCGCCTGCCCCGCCGTTGGTCGCTGCCACCGTCGCCGACGCAGCAGGGTTGTCCTCCTCGATGAGCCTGCCCTCCACGCGCCGGTACTCCCACTGCCAGATCATCCACATCAGATTCAGTGCCAGGCGCTTGCTTTCACTGGACGAGTTCCCCGGGCTGGCAATGCGCCGAAGCGACATGATGATGAGCATTGAGTACTTGTCGCGCGACTCGTAAAACAGGTCCGGGTGCCTAACAAGAAACTGGAAAATGCTGCTGGTCTGTTGCGCGTTGTGGCTCTCCTCCGCCAGAATCCGGCGCGGCGCCATCGCCCACAGCAGGTTGCGGTCGTGGGCTTTGGACCCCGTCGGCAGCACCGGCGCAATGAGCTCGAGTGCCTGGTTGACGAGCGCCCGGCCCTCGCTCTGGCTGATCTTGAGCAGCGAGTAGTACACCTGCGAGATGATCTTGACGGGCGTCTCAAAATGCGCAAAAAAGTAGCCCAGCACCACGTACGCCGCGTGCTTGTTCATGGCGTCGTCGTTGCGGATGTACGTCCAGCCAAACTTGATAATGTCCTTGCGCACCTCCTGCAGGATCGCGTGGTGGTACTTGACGAGCATGGCGGTCAGCTGCATCACCTCCATCCGCGTGTAGTCGACGCCGACCATCAGCGAGGTGTGGTCGTCGTTGGCATCCACCATGTTGGCCTTCCAGATCTTGGCGCTGATGGACTCGATGATCTGCTTGTCTGCCAACAGCGGCGAGCCCTGGTCCTTGTCCTTCTTGCCCAGCCTGTCCCAGTTGCGCGTCGTGTCCATGGCCACGACCGGGTTGACAATGTTGTGCAGCAAAAACGACTTGGTCTTGTGGCTGGCCGTCTTGCCCGCATACACCTCGAGGCACCGCAGCGCCAGCGAGCGGCACAGGTCGACCGACTCGTTGCACACAATGTTCTTGTAGATGTGTGCCGAGAAGGCCGGCGTCAGCCGCAGCTCCTCCGCGGTCACGCAGTCGACCATGCCGAGAAGCATGTCCGTGTCGCTGACATGCAGCTCCAGGTACCGGGTCAAGATGTACATGAGCTGCTCGGCCGCCTGGTTTCCTGCGAGCCGGACGGCCGGCGGGTAGCCGTTCGAACGGAGCCGCTCCTCGAGCGTCTTGGCCGTCGCCTTGAGCCAGACCAGATTCTCCTCCTTTTCCAGCCACGCGGGCGGCGCGGGATCCTTCGCCCCCCCGACGCAGAGCGCGTACAGGACATGGACCGTGTTGATGACGGTGACGTACTGCGTGTCCTTCTGCTCCTCGACCGTCTTGTTGCAGGTCTCGATGAGCGCGTCGACCTTGTCGTTGCAGTACTCCCGGATAGCCTGGCTGCCAGGGTGCTGCAATGCGTGCGCCAGAAACCGGCCGTAGCGCTGCTGGTCCAGCAGACCGAGCAGCAGGTCGCAGCAGTCCTGCGGGTAGCGGTTGAGGTAGTCGTACACGTGGGGCCGCAGCGGGCTGTTGTGGGTGCGGCGCAGCCGCTCCTCGAGGTTGAGCGCCGTGTTGATCACCCTCTCCTTGTACTGGCGCGCGGCGTCTGGCAGCAGAGGGAACACGGCAAAGATCGCCACAATCGTTTTCATCAGGTGGCTCTGCTCAAACAGCATAAACGAGACCTGCTGGATGGCGCGGACGTCGGCCAGCTTCTCAATGTGGTCCAGCAGCCGCGTGCCGATCTCAACCTTGAAATAGTTGGTCAACAGGCGCAGCAGCAGCACCAGATTGTCCAGGTCGCCCGGCGTGAGGCGCTTGTGGTCCTGCAGGCTTGCCAAAACAGGCCGCAAGCTGGAATGCAGAAGATCCTTGGGCATCTTATGCGTGTACTGCATGATCCGCTTCAGGGCTGCGGTGGCCGCCTCGTTGGACCTCTTCGAGTCGACGTACAGGCACTTGAAAAACACCGACACCACCTTGGACCGCGCGTTGTTCCCCTTGTTCTTCTGGAATTCATCAAAGTTCATGGCCGTGCTCAGAATGCGCACGCACGCGACGCGCAGGTCGATGATGTGGTTGTGTGTGCGGAATTCGGCCGACTTTCCTGCCAGAGACTCATCGCTCGCGTCCGCCAGCGCCAGCGCCTCCATGAGGAGCCGGTCCGCGTTGTCGTCAATGGGAACGAAGCCGGGCTTGAGGTTCATGAAGTAGTTGACCGCATCGATGTCGCCGATCTGGATGGCAAACGGAAGCGCGCGCACCGGCTTGCGGAACAGCGGCTGGAGAAGGCGCTCCTTGTACGGTTCGATCAGCTCCCAAACCTCGGCGCCCACAGCCTTGGCGATCTGCTCCAGCGACAGCCGGGCTGTTGTGCGCACATGCTTGTTCATGTGGGACAGCTCCATCCCCAAGAATAGACAGGTCTGGGGAAGCCGTCGCGGCTCGCTGCTGCTGCTCGTTGGGCGGCCCGACTGGGCGCGGTCAGTGCCCTGCTGCTGCTGCTGCTGCTGCTGCGGCGGCGGCGGCGGCGGCGGCGGCGGCGGCGGCGTCGGTGGCACAGGTGTATGTTGCGAGGACGTCGGCGTGGCGGCGGGCGCTGTCGACTCTCTCTTGGTCGCGTCGTGGGCCGCGTCAGGCAGCGCGTCCTCTTTGGTCATGCCCTTGGTGACGCGCGTGAGCAGCAGCTCCAGTGTCTGCTGGGCCAGCGACCGCGTATCCTCCGGAAGGTCGGGCGGCATGTCCTTGATGACAAACAGGAGCGCCCGGATGAACTCCATCTGCATGCTGACGACCCAGGCATCGCCCAAGTCGATCTCCTGGAGCAGCATGCGGATCCCGAGGCAGGCGCCCGTCTTCAGGAACCATTCCTCGGCGTAGCAGCCGTGCGTAAACGTGGAGGCCAGGTGCTTGAAGAACTCGAGCACGTAGATGTGGCTCTCGGACCCGAAAATGGTGGCGGCCGTATCGTACATGACGCGCATCGCCCGCTGCGCAACGTCGCGGACACCAGGCTCCATCGAAGCCAGCGATTCCAGAATGGCGTCCGCCATTAGATGAATGTCGACGACTAGCGGACCTTCGCCCGTCTTCGGATCAAAGGGGGTGTTAGCCTTCTTCGCCGTGATTAGGGTGCGCCCGACGTCGAGCACAATGCAGTGCCGGCAAATGTTCATCAAAAAGGCATCGGCCTCGTCGCGCAGATCCGGCATAGACTCGGCATGCATGAGCGCCTTGACCAGCCGCGTCAGCATCTCTTCTTGGCCGCGCTTCTTGGCCACGGAGCGCTCGCGCTGGGTCTCCTCGAACACCGCCAGGTCGACGTCGAAGTTGCGCGCCAGCAGATCCTGCGCCTGCAAACGCACCAGGCGGCCGAGATCCTCGGGCACGTGCTGGTCGTAGCCGATGCGGATCTTGATCTGTGCCATGATCATCTGCAGGGCCTGCTTCTTGTAAAAAGCATCCGACTGCTTCGGTATGGGGCCCTTCACCGGCCGGCCAGGCACCTCCATGATCTTCCGCAGGGCAAGCTCCAGGCCCAGGTCGGCGTCAAAAGCGCGGTCCTTCTTAGAGCCGACCAGACGTACGTCGAAGCTGGGGTTGTCGTCGATGTATTGGCGGAAGGTCAGGGGCAGGTGGTCCGTCATGTGCTTGCGGTTGCGCCCACCGAGCTTGCCGAGAATGCGCATCGCCGTGTGGGCGTGGATGTGGTTGTAGGGGTGGGGACGCAACTGGTTGTACAGCGCCGGCATCAGCTCGTCCAGCACAGGGGCCATCAGAGGGTCCAGGTACTCGGCCGTCAAATTGTCGACGCAGAGCTCGAGAGTGCGAAGGCCCTGGCCGACCATCTCGGTGCCGGCACGCAGAGCCGCGACGAGCGGACGCATCAAGAAGTTGAGGTGCGGCAGCAGGTTGCTCAGACGCGCCGGGACCGTCAGACACAACTCGACGTAGAGGTCCCGCTCGACCGGCCGGCGGGCGTTCAGCAGGAGGTTGTTGAGAACATCGAGGAGCATTTCAAGCAGCGGCAGAATCTGCTTGTACAGATGCTCAAACTTGCCGCCCCCGATGCTGCGGAACAGCGAGCGGAGGAGGATGAAGTAGTTCATGGGCTCCTGGGCGCGCGTGGACAGCTCCACCGACTTGCTGATGATGTCGACGACATACGGCAACAGCACCTGCTCGTTCTGGGCAGCGAACAACGTCACAGCCATGAAAGCGAGCTTGAACATGCGCAGCAGAACAGAGGCCTCGCGGACGTCGGCGAGACCGACATCCTCGATGCGGTCCATCAAGAAGCGCAGCAGCATGCCGCAGAACGTGGGCGACGTGACATCGCTGGCAAGGAAGTACTGCGGGATCAGCAGCAGGGCGGGGTGCTCCAGCGTGGCCTTGAAGAGATGGGGGATCTCCTGCTCGAAGATCTCGTTGAACGTGGCCGGGTCGATGACGTGGAAGACAGTGGCGAACATCTCCAACAGCTCAATCTCCTCCTTGCTGCTCGACGTCATGTAGAAGTTGGCCATGTACTCGACGGTCGACGCAAAGTGCGTCTCGACGGCCGGCTTCTCGATGGGGTCGTAATAGCGGAAGACGCGGGCACCCTGGCGGAAGAGCTTGACGATGACCTGGACCTCCTCGGCGTTGAAGCCGCTGGCCACCTCGGACCAGCCCGGCGGCGTGATGGTGTTGTCAATCAGCGGCGTCTCGGCGCAGGCGCGCAGCTGAAACACGGTGTTGCGCAGGCCGTGCATGAGCGTGTTGAAGAGGTACTTGTTGTCGACAACGGGGTCCTGGCCACGCTCACGAGCGTTGGTCAGTTTGATGGGCATGGCGGACGTGAAGATGTCGACCTCATCCCACTCGGGCCGCGTGTCCATGTCGGCCAGATAGGTCTCGGAAAAGGCGGCGGTGCCGAGGGCGGTGGGGCAGGTGATGGTCTTGTCCTGCTGGTCCTTTTGCTGCTTGCGGAACTCGGCAGACAGCTTGACGGCGTTGCTGTACTGGTGGTTCATGGAGGCAAACTTGTCGGCAATGGCGTTGAGAATGGTCATCAGGTGGTAGCGGGCCTCGACCTTGTCATCCATGTTGGCAATACACTCCGCCATGTTGAGGAGCAGCTTGGCGCTCATGGTCTGGAAGCTCGTGCCGGGAAAGTCGTCCAGGAGGATCTTGGTGTAGGTGGCCACGGCCTTGCGGATGACGGGGGGCTTCAGCTCGGCCCGGACGTGGTGGATGAGGTCGGCCAGCATGCTGTAGGCCAGCGGGCGCATGGTCTGGTGCACGGTCAGGCCGTCGCCCATGAGGGTGCGCTCGTCGAGGAACTGCTCGATGACGGGGACAAAGGCGCGGCGGGAGTTGAAGTTGATGATGTGGCGGATAGCCACGATCAGCTCCTTGCGCGCAGCCGCCTTGTCGCGGGGGCAGTCGCGCAGCAGCCGCACGATGATGGTGGGCAGCTGGTTGACAAAGTCGGTCATCTTCTGGTGGAAGCTGCGCAAAACGTAGGCCAGGAAGCTCATCATTTTGACCTGGAGGACAATGTAGTCGCCGTAGGCCGTCTTGTTCTTGATCTTGGGGCTCATGCCAAAGTAGTAGGCGCCGCGGGCGGCAGCCTCGGCGTGGGCCACGTCCTGCGCCTTGGGGTGGACAAGCAGCACACTCTTGATGAGCGGAATGAACGTGCCGTAGTTCTGGGACACGGCCGAGGAGTAGATCTGGAAGATCGACACCACGATGATCGGGCACTCGGAGATCACCTTGAACGACTGCATGCCCCTCACCAGCGGCCGGTCCACCTCGACGGGCCCGGCAGCCGGCGAGCCAGGCGGATGGGTGGGGAAGCCCGTCTGTGAGCCGGCCGCGCCGGGCGTGGAGGGCGCGGCAGCCGCCGAGCTGCCAGCGCCACCTGCCGGCGTGGACGCTGCGCCGCCGGCAGAGACACTCGTGCCATCGGAAGAAGGGTCGTCGTCGAGCTGGTGGCGGACAATGTTCTCTGTCCGGTCGAAGAGGTCGTGGATCAGCTGCAGGAATTCCTGCGCCTTGGTGCCGCAGACCTTCTTCTGGTGACGAAGAATGTCACCGGCGGTCTTTATGCAGAGACACGCATTGTCCTCGTTGTCTGTCCGGATGATCTTGGACAGCAGGTCGATCGTCTCTTCGGCGTAGGGCTCAAACGGGTCGGTGAGGGAGGTGACGCTCGACGGGAGGCGGTGGATGATTTCGAGCATGCAATTTCGCAGTTTCTGGTCCGTTAGCATGCAAGAAGCACGACCAACGGGGGTGACAACGGCAACGACTGACCTGCTCTGGTGATGCGCTCTGGAAGCTCGGTGGTCCATTGAGAATGGTATAGACGACGGGCATCACATTTTTTAAGAATGCCGGGTAGTTGGGCCCTGTGGTGTGATGATCGAGGGAGTCTCGTAGGCTTATGGCGGCTTCCTGCCTGGCTTTTGCGTCTAGAGGTAGGGGGGGAGGGGGGGGAGTTAGGCGAAGGGACCATACAACGCGAAAAAAAACGTCAAGACCACACATACCGACGTCGGACGCGGTCAGCTGCCGCAGGTATTTCTCAATGGCCTTCAAGGACGCCATGCCGGCGGCTCTCGCGCGTCAGGGAAGGCCGCAGCCCGGACACCCATATGCAAGGACAGATAAGCAGCGGGACGGGGGGGAAGCAAAAGACGAAAAAAAAGAAAAAAAAGAAAAAAAAGAGAGAGACAAATGCGAAAGAAAACGAGCTATGCGACAGAGAGGACGAGGGCCCAAGACGGTCGGTCGAACTGGCGATTCAATGTGGACGAAAGACGAAATAGAATGCCGGTAGAAAAAATAACGTTTGGAACGGGTATCAAAGGCAAGACGGTTGCCGTGACGTCGTGGGGAGCGGGCAGCGATGCAAAACTCTTTTGTCAGTGACGTTGGTATAATTATTCGAAGCAGTCGCGAAAGCCGCGACGTGAGGACAAAAGTTGCCAGCGCTGGGGGGATCGGCTCGCCAAAACATTTCGCGCTAGAGCGCCGCAGAAGAGATGTTCCGGTCCGGGTGGCTTTTCGGCCAATCACATCACACGCCGGGTGTCTAGAGCAGCTTTCCTAAAAAGGCAATATCAGGAACGTATCCTTGGCACGTGACTGTTCTTAACGGTGTCGGTCATTCCGAGCGCACCACAGAACCTTGTGTTTACTTTTCGTCTTGCTGTTCACGCAGTCAATGGCAATGCAGTTGTGGTCAATACCAGTGTATTTGTTTTCTGTTGGAACATGTGCTCGTCGCAACCCAGCCAGTTCTGGGCACTCCACGTGCCCGGATGATACCAAAGGGAAAGAAGTATGTACAACGAGTGAAAGAGAGAAGAAACAAAAGAGAAGCGAAAGTGAGGAGAAAGAAAAAAAAAAAGAAAGATGACACCCATAAAACCAGACCAATGAACCAAAAAATGAAAAGAGAAAAAAATGAAAAGCAAAAAAGAGAATGGCGATCACCTATGTCCGTCGTCCCGCCTATGCCCGGAACCGCAGGGCCACGCGGCGCACCTTGCCGCTCGAGGTGGCAACCTTGATGGCCGCGCTCTGGCCCATGGTGCAGGTCGTGCCCGTGGCCAGCTGCTGCACCACGGTCCACCTGCCGCTGGCGCAGCGCTGGTACGAGGTGCCCAGGCAGTTCCACACGCCCTCGGGCGAGCAGGCCGAGCCGGGCGTCTCCTGCGTGCCGGACGCGCTCGGCGTCACCGCGCTCGGCGCCGCGCTCGTCGCTGCTGCGTTGGTGGCGGCGGTGGTGGCAGTGGTGGCGGTGGTGGCGGTGGTGGCGGTGTTGGCGGCGGGGGTGGCAGCCGCAGCTGTCGGCGCTGCGCTCGTGGCGGCAGCCTTGGTCGGCGACGCCAGCGTCTGGGTGGCGGTCGCAGACGTCGTGGTGGTGCCGGTACCGGTAGTAGCAGCAGACGGCTTCGCCGTGATGAAGACGCCGCCGGGCACCGAGGCGGCCGGGGTGGTGCCCGCCGCGGTGGGCGTGCCGGCCGCAGCCGGCGTGCCCGTCGCAGCCGACGTGCCCGTCGCCGTCGTTCCAGAGCCGCCACCAGCGCTGCCGCCCGCAGCAGGGCTCGCGCCGGCCTTCTGGCAGCCGGAGCCGGTGGGCGTGGAGAAGGCGGTGGTGGCGCCGTTCATGGACACGACGTCGCTGCCCGGGTTGGGAAACAGCAGGTCGGTGCTGTCGACGGTGCCGCAGTCGTTGCCCACGTTGGCCACAAACATGTCCGGCAGGCTGTCAAAGTTGGATTGCGCGCCGCCGGAGCCGGTCAGCGTGACGGGGGCGCAGTTCATGTACATCTCGCGGTTGCCGACCTTGTTGAACCAGGTCCAGGCCAGGGTGACGTCGCCGGTGGGGATGTTGTCGGGCACGGTGAAGTTGTAGGTGTACGGGTCGGCGGCGTTGGCGTTGTTGCCCATGTTGCCGGTCTGGCCCTGGGCCGGGCAGCCGCCCTCGATGGAGCGGATGACCTTCCACACGCTCTTGTCGTTCGGCGCCGAGTCGTACGTGATGGACACCTGGCACGAGCCGCCGCCGTGGACGGCGGTGCCGGTGAACTTGAGCATCTGCTCGGACCCCAGGGCGTAGGTGTTGGAGGCGCTGCCGGCCACCAGCGAGCCGCCAGACGACAGCTGGCACGGGAAGTTGGAGCCGTCGGCGGACAGAGGGCCGTTCTGCAGGGCCGGCTGGCTGTACGGCTGCGGCGTGTTCATCAGCATGTGGCCGTTGGCCATGGCGGCCAGCGAGGCGAGGACGGAAAAGGTCTTGAAAGCCATTGTGTCCGTTTGTTGTTGGGGAGAGAAGAAAAGAAGAAAAAAAAGGGAAGGTAAAAAGTTGGTTGTAAAGAAGGAGTCTTTGGAAAATCTTCAGGTTCGTTCCAGACGAAGGGAAGAGGGGGAGGGGGTCTCGTTGCGAGTGGTTTTTGTGCTTTGCTTGATGAAGCGTGTGAAACGGGTTCTTCTGTCTGATCCTGTATTTATAGGAAACAAGTCAGTCGGCTGTGTTCTTTGTGTTTTGTGTTTGTTCTCCTGAACAAATGTGTCGGGGGACAAAGGCAGAAGGCAGTTCACGTACAATGAACAGAGCGGAGGACAAAAGCGAACAGAGCTCAAAGGAAAGTGATGCACCAGGCAAAAGAGGTTGGAAGAGGATAGCGAAGCAAAAAAAAAGAGAAGAGAAGCAAAAGAACAGAAAGGGCCGAGCCTTGGAAGGAATGGAAGTATGCAAAGGACACTGGGTGGATAGAGAAGAAAAGAGGAAAGCAGAAAGAAAAGACGATCGTGCACAGGGTGGCAGACAGGACCATCTTATACTGCCAAGAGAAAAAGAGCGAAAGCAGGAGAGGCCCAGGACGCGCCTGTGCGTGGCTGGTGCGGCGGCCCGGCCGTGCGTCTGCAAGACAGCTCCACGGGACGACTACGGAGTAAGATCCAGAGCATCTTACGGCACTACCTGCAGCAAGGTACCGTACCCTCTTTGTGCGACAAGCGAAGACGAAGGGAGGAGGCACACCCAGAAGCGGAAGGTTACGCGCGAACGAACCACTTGGACGTGACGTAACGCGCTGCCAGCAGCAGCCAATGCCACCCGCGTACCGGCTGTTTCCCCAGCAGGTGCAGGCCGTCGAGGGAGGCCACCATTGGGCACGAGAGGGCGGCACGGCCGTGCCAGGGGTGGGCTGGCGCAGGGCGATCGTGGGATGCTGCCTTGGCTCCCCCCCTTCCCCCCCGTCCCCTTTGCTGCAAGGTACGCGAGAGGAATGTGCCGTGGCGGCTCACGGGGCGGGGGGGCGTTGGAGGGCCGGAGGGCTTGTACGGGCTGTGATAGGCCCGAGGTAATGCAGGGCCCCTGGGACCCCTGGCGTGTTTCAGGCACACCACAGGTGAGGAAAGAGGAAAAAAAAAAGAAGAGGGGGTGCCAGGAACGGCCAGCGGCACGCAGTGGCTCCCTGTCAAAGGGCTGCCTTGCACCAGTGGCAGGGAGCCAAGCATTGCAAGGCAAGCGGCATACCGTCTCGTCAACAAAGAAAGAAGGAACAGGGAACAGACAAAGACCAGCCAACCGTTGCGGCCGCCTACTGCGCCGTAGAAACTGCAGGACGGCCAGCAAACGGACGGGCAGCCAGGTGAGACCCCGGAACAGAAAAAAAGACGACTCGTATGCGCGTTTCGGTCGCAGGGCGCGGCGCAGCGCGTAAGATGTTCGTACCTTACTTCGTATACGCCAGCTGCAGCGGGCTCTCCAGGGGGGTTCCCAGGTCTGTACGGTATTAGTGGGATGCATGCCATTGTCCAGCCTGGCCCAGGGAGGAAGGGAGGCGGCGGGCATTCCTAGGGGCAACGGCCGTGGCTGGTCTTGGATTTTGATTGGCTACAGGTACAGAGAGAGGCCTCTTGTCTTTTTCAGGGGTTGGTGCATTCCAGAAGCCCGAAAGCCTACGGAGTCCTCTCTGTAGGTGCAGCAGGTCGCCAGGGAGGCAGTGTTTTATGAGGTGACGGTTTTTTTTTGCCTTTCTTTTTCCCTTTTTTTCCCTTTTCTGGTCATTGACTTCCCACTTTCCTGCAGCCCGGTTTCTTTCTTCCTGCTCCCTCTTTCTTGCCCTTCCCCTTTCTTCGCCCACAAAAGTGGCCATTGGTGAGACAGCGCTTCTGTGGCGTGGTTGGCTCAAACGCCTGAACGCCGAAAAGAGCGGCAGAGACAGGGGGGGGG